>JAVHNF010057573.1:18525-46028 GCA_034783455.1 Micropsitta finschii
ACTAACTGTGGGAACAGTGGAATGCACTGAAAAGTCAATATGCCTGAAGATGTGTCCTCGTCATTCCTGTATGGGAAAGCAGCCACTTGCTGTCTATAAAATCTTCTGGGTTTTGGGGATATTAGAGGTTGCTGGGGGAGGCACTGGCTTTATTTAAATGCCTGAAATATTTATTGAGGACATGCATCCTCTATATTCTCTCATGATAGGATGCCCTAAATCCAGTGACACTAATTAGCTACTTAAACTTCTTTTTTTTTCTTCCTTCCCTTCAGCCATGGCCAAATCTCTCTGGATTTAACAGCACAGCAAAGATTTACCAGAAAGTTTAAATGGGAAAAGCATATGAGAGGAGAAATTGTAGGATAAGATTCTGTGCTTGTTAACTGATGGCATTTATAAATTATAGCTGAAGATGTCATATCAGTGGGAACGGAAAACAGCTTAGTGGATTATAAAAATACTCTCTATAAACCATTTTAATGCCTCATTTTTTTTTTCTTTATATCTCTTATGCTAGGTGTCATAAAAATGAATTTTAGCAGAAAGGATAAAAACTTTCCCTCGGTAAAATGGATAAATGGTGATTAAAGGCTGTCAGGCAGAACAAATTCTTGATGAGACTAAGGTGCTGTTGGCTAAAGACAGCAGCCTCCCATTTTTGGGGACATGAGTTTATTTGTGGGTAAAGTGAATCCAAACCTATAGGGCAAATACCACTGCAGCAAAATGTTTTCCCATCCCAGTGCAGTTTCTCTGAGCCAGGAAGAGAGGAAGGCTGAGGAGCAGTGGGAGCAGAGCTGTGGGGCAACGGCTACATCAGGGACTGTTTTGGGGTAGAATGTGAAAGGAAATCACAAAGGGACAGCAGACCAAGAAGGAAGAGACAGAGTTGCTGGAAATTGAAACTGTGGATTGGAGATATAAAGGTGCAAAAAGATGTATGTGGGGTGTCTTGAAAGGAACTGTGATGTGGTGATAGACAGAAAGATGCATTCTGGTGTCTACCAGGTTTGCAGTGACTTTGGTTCCACCACTTTCTCAAGCATTGAAATTAAAATTATACTTATAAGAAAGAGATAAAAAGGAGAGCTGCAGCTTTCTGTCAAGAAACAGTTTCCTGTGGCCAGTATTTGCTGGTACATCCCATTTCAGAGAGACTTCCTTGCTCATTTCTGTGGCTCCTGGGCACTTTCTGTCCCCTCCTGTCCCTCATTTTGAAAATCACAGCCAACTCTCAATTCTAGGTTGAGATATTTAAGGATGCAGTGTTTTGTGGTACATTTCCAAGCTGCTTGCATAGGAAAGGGTGAATGACCTACCTCTCCCTGTCCCTTCACAGACTAGCTCCCAGGAGGCATTCAAAGGCACCTATTCTCTCACTACCTTTGAAGGCTTTGTGTCAGTCCTCCTCATAGATCCTTGTACCTTAGGCCTCTTTTGTGTCCTGCCCATATTATTTTTTTGTCCAGGAGAAGAAATCTGCATGTGGGATAGAAATGGTATTAACTTTCCCAATGTGAGCTCGCAGCAGAACTGTATTTGCAGCATGTCATGGGGGTTGTGTCAGGCTATTTCCACAGGGAGGCAAGATTTAGTTTATGGACTCCAGCTGAGCACCTTACAGCACCAGTGCAGAAAAGGCAATTTACCAAATTAAATTGCACAATATAGGATGTCAAGCAGCCTACTTCTGGGTCCTGTTCTCTGCAAGGGACTTCATCGTGACATGAGCTAAAGGGATGAGTAACAGCCTTCAAATTGAAAGCTTATGAAAAAATATCTCATGCAGAATAATCCAAGAGCAACCCCATACCCAAGTTCCCCAAGCTCCAGTTGAGTTGGGAATGTGTTTTCATTCACAGAGATGAGCTGTTTTGCCTCTAGGCTTTTTCTGTTCTCTTGTATAAATCAACCAAGGGCTATAAAAGGAATTTGTGGAAAAATGGGATTGATCTGGCCCCTTTCCTACTTTCCCATCATTTTTTTTTCCTGTAGATGGCACAAGTGTGAGTCTTTTCTCCTTACACCAAAGTACCCAGAGAGGAAGACATCTTCAGAATACTTGACTCATATATAGGTTTTAATGGGGAAATCAAAAGGAAGAAAAGTTGGGAGAGGTCTTCTGATTGCAAAGATTTGTTATTTAAAACTGGGGGTATTATTCAGAGACAGTACTGGAATAATGACTTTTCCAATATTATAGTATCGCTGTATTTGGAGCTTTGCTAGCAACCTGTTTCTGTATCAGGTTATGCTCTGGGAGGCCATTTTCATTTTTACAAAGTTTCCAGCCCAACTTTCTTGGAGGCATGAGTAGATTGTACCCTAAACCTTTACAAACCACACAGCATCTGAGTAGATTATGCAATTTATTAACACTGTTAAGCCCATCAGGTGTTTATTAAAAATCAGAGCCACTGACTTTGTCAAGTAGCATTGCTATGCCTGGGTAATATCCCAGCAGAGCAGCTCAGAGCAGAGCCTGATGAGGCTTTCAGAACCCCTTTTAGCTTGTCACCACTCAATAATAGTGATAAACACACACTTTCTCTTTACTTCCAAACTAATACACCCAGTACCCTCTATGGCATAAGTTCTCTACTTACTGCCACATTTTTGTCAGTGGCAAGTACAGGCAGTAGCTTGCAAAGTAATTCTTTGCATATACCTTTTGGTGCCTACCATGCCAATGAAAATCTCTTTAATACCTACTTATGGGGAAAGGTTCCAAAGCAGTCCTCTGGGTTATCCATTTTGGAGGACTCAAAAAAGAAAACAAAGCAACATTGTCCAGAATTTGGCTAGGAGGTTTTTCTGTTGGGTTTTGGTTTGGGTTTGTTTTTCCTACTGAGTGCCTGCTGTTCCCACAAGAAGCATGGCACCAGGTTTTACCACGTATGCACGCTGTACGTTAACATGCAATGGTATCGCAGGAGGTTTTCCAAGTGCAGAGAACAGGCGTAGGCAGAGAGTTGATTCATTGGGAGATTTCAGCAAAATGGCAGCATGGAAGCTGGGTTCCCATTGGATGCAATATTCCTTTGCATTCATGAATCTGGTCCTCTCTCCTTTATCATAACTGTACACAAGGATTATTGCTTAAAATTGCTGATATTATCCAAGATTGTTTTACCCATTATAAATCTCTGAAATTAAATGGTGAAACTGTGTGGCAGAAAAACTAATTCCCTTTGTTTTAAGGACATTTCATTTGAATGACTGTCTTAGAAAAGCTCTCCCACAGGACAGCTCCATCATGGGAAATTGCCAAGGGATCTGACAAGTCAAATAAATAGTCCATCTGCTAATTTAGTGGCAGCTGGCTGATTGTATTTCTTGCTGGTAGGAGAAACCTTTTGGGTGAAAAATGGAAAAATCTCCCCTAGATGAGGGGAGAGGGGATTACAGGTGTGAGTGCAAATGTCCATCTGTCCCAATCAGACTAGAACAGAACAAACCACTGATGGTTACTTTTGCAGTTGTGACTTCACTGGCACGCAGTTCAAGTACCAGGGCACAGTGGCACATACTTGGTTATCAGTTGCGAATGCGCTTATTCCAGAGACCCCCAAGTTCAGTTAATGCACTTAAATCCTAAGCAGCACCATGTGCTGCCATTCAAGTCCTGAGCATCCTTTTGCATATGCTGGTGCCAGGTCAGCATGATCTTGCAGTACTGACTCCAAAAGAAGGATAAGAGCAGGTAATCAAAAAAGGATAACATCCTCCTTGTTAGAGCTTCCAAGTGTAGTGGCCTCCAGTTTGATTTGTGCTTTAGTATTAGGGTGGGTTTTTTGATACTTCATGGACAGCTCTCTGTGTTTCCTACTTAGAAATGTGTTCTCCATAAGTGCTCTGGTAGAAATGATGTCTGCTGGAGTCTGCAGACAGCCTGTACAAAAAAAACCAGAAAAGCTCTCAGAAGCATGATCCACATCCTATTCCTTCCTCTCCCCACACACTCATCACTGATTCTTCTCCCAGTGGAGCAATGCTGAAGCTTAAGCTACCGCTTTAAATGTCAGTCATTACTACTAGTTATTTTAGCAAATAAGAGTGGGACTGTCTCCCTGGGGTTGACTGAGAATTGTTAAAGGATGGAACAAAAGAAAAGAGAAAGGAAAAGAAAAGAAAATGAGGAGAGAGAGAGGAAAGAACAGAAAGGACAAAAGGAAGTACCAGGCAGAAAAGCTCGTGATGACAGTATCCGAGAGACTGAGTCAGAAGAAGGTGTCCCAGTAAGATGAATAGGCTGTTTCCCAGCGTGGGGTTCAGGGGACAATTATGTGCCCTTTGTGATGTACCTAAATTACGCAGTCTCATCCTCAAGGCTCTGTTCTGACTCGGGTCTTTTATTCTCCAGCTGGTGTCAGCAGCAGCTCTACCACTGTATGTACCTTGCCAGCCCAGTGCCATCCCATTGGTTTGGAAGGGAGCTGTCTTCAGAGATGGAATGATGCTCCTGTGTTTGAGAGATGACAAAAGAGATGCTAATTAATGCTATGAGAGGGATGGGAATCCACTTTCCTTTTGACTCCTATCTTGCTCCACATCCCCTTCTTTTTACATGTTGTTCCCAAGTCTATTTAACCCTTGGTGGAATAGAAAGGATGCTGATATCTACTTATTGCCTGGAACAATTGGGAGGTTTTGTTTTGGCAAACCACTTTTAACTCCATGTGTTGGCAGTGTAAGTTTTCTCTACATGTAGATAGCATTCAGGGTGTATTAATATGCTGTCATCTGGTTGTTCTCATAAGTTGTGTTTGTTACATTCCCTGAGGCTCTGGTTCTGGCATGGAGGGCTGTATGAGTTTTAAATTTGGAGTCTGTCCATGCACGACTTTGAAATTCACTTTGGAGAACATTTGAGGAAGGAAAAAGCAATTCCCTAGTCAGAAGAGCAGTGCTGGTAGTAGCAGAAACCCCCACAGAGCAGAGAATCCCTCCCAGAAAGCCTTGTTCTCATCTAGAATTAATTGGAATAGTCCTTTGAAAATGCGTATCAAACGTGGATATCCTCACTTACATCAGCTAATAGTCAGACCCAGGGATTTTAATGGCATTACTCCAAGTAACCAAGAACAGAATTGGCCTCTTGCCTAGGGATCCCTAACCTGGCCACAGACAAGCATCAGGAATAGTGTGTTTTCCTGATCATAAACATGGAAAACCCACTGGAAACAACAAAACAACCAGCAAAATAAAACTGAACTAAACCCTGCCCTGAATCACTGGAAAATAGCAATTAGATTATTATCTTTAAAGTATCTCTAGTTATGTTTTAAAAGCACACCAAAGGCATAGTTATATAGAAGATAAAGCAAATGTCTGTATTTTGTGTGAAAAAGTCAATTTATAGTTAACATTGCACCTGTTTCTCATTCTTAACATGGATGAGGAAGGGCAGTAAAAGTGAACTTTTGCATGGAGTCCATGTAATATCCACTAGAAAAAACAGTGCCTGATAATGAAGCATAAGAGCCCCTCAAGAGCTTAATATTTAAACTAAGTACAAAAGGATGAAACCAGACCTTTTGTAAAAGTTGGAGTCTTTTTTAAAGACAGGAACTAAAGCAGACTCACTGCTTCTGGCTCAAGGATGTTCTGTGTAGGTGAGAGCAAACTGTTATACCAATTAGACAAGGGAAGATTGTTAAAGATGCCACCTCCTAGTTTGATGCTATAGATAAAGTTGTCTCTGCTAGAGTTTGCATCCAGAGTATCTTGTTTAATGAACGGCAGCAGAGCAACCCCTTGAATATTGTAATCTTAAAGTTCATTTATACCGAGGCTCAGCTGGCACAGAGTTCTATGACTTACTACTGTACTAGGTGAGAAATTATCTCTTTGGTTTTAAAACACTGCCTGTTAATTTCTGTGTGTTCCCCTATATCTTGGCTTATGAGAAATAAGGAACATGGGTTATTATTATTAACCTTATTCACCTTTCCAAACCATTCCTGATTTTACGGATTTCTATCAACTCCTTGGCAGTCATCTCCTTTTTAGGTTGCAGTCTTAGTGCCCTTAGTATCTGTATGCCTCAAGTCATCCTTCGCCCTGAGCTCTGTTTTAACCTTTTTTGATGCCTTTTCACATTCTACAGTATTGCATGGGACATGGGCGAAGGTTTTATCTGCTCTTTTGCCCTTTTGTGGAGTGGAAACTCTCTGTCCTCACACCTTGTGGGGCTGTCTTTGTGTTACAAGTTCCTTGTGGTCCTGATTTTGATTGGTGTGAAATTCGTAGCTCCAGGGTCTAATCAAATGGGTATGTAAATGGAGACAGATGCCTCATGTGGTACCTGTAATGGACTGTTTCAGCCATTAGATCTGGAGAAATCATTTCACCAAGGCCGCCTCCTCTCCAGGGGGAGAATTGTTGCATTATTCATGGTCTCTATTTCCACTGTAAACTCTTGTCTCATGATTACAGACTGTTACACCTTCCCCCCTCAGCCTCCTCCCCCAAATCTCTTGCACTTGGCATTTTTCTTGTTCCTTTGCAAAGCTAAACATTGGTCTCTTTGAAGTCCTCAGGGAGAACGTATTCTGTCAGGGCAAGAACATGGAGCACTAACAGACTCTCAGCGTGTCTGATGAACTAGGCAGTACACCCCTTTCTGCTATGCATTGCATACCTTCAGCAGTGACTATGATTCTACTTACATGTTACAAGTAAAGAAAATTATATCCATGCATCTCCCCTCACTGATAGCCAAAGGGAGTGATCTGGTAGCTACTTTGAATATCTTGTATCACAGCAGCCTATTGTTTCAATTTTTTTGCCATGTGGGAGTAATACAGAGAGCCTGGACCAACTTCATCCTGGATGTAACAAGTAAGAACTTTATAAAGTCTCCTTGGATTGCCTTAGCCCCTTGTGTGGTTTCTAAGAAGTAATTGTTTTCGAAAATAGTAGGAATGGCAAAAATATGCCCCTAATGGGAGAGTATTGTATTTTCCATGTCTTTGTTGTACATACCATCCACATGTATTTACATGAATAACATCAGCATAAAGCCAGAAGATATTATGTAGAAAAATAAGTGTTTGGGGAGTATTTGAATAAAAATACTTAAAAATCTTCCAAATCATTTGGAAGATTTGACCTTGCAGGTATTTAAGCACAAAACTGTTTTCCTAACCTTGCTCAAGCCATTTTTGTACCAGGGACTGTGGTATCTTAGGTACAAGAGCATCTTTCCTCTCGGGCAGCATCCCAAGCCATCCTGTCAGCTTTTCCCATCTCTGTCCCTGCTTCAATAATAAGACAAATTCAGATGTTAAAATAAAGAGAAACCAGTATTATAGGAATGAGAAGGGATTGAGAAGTAATTTTTCATCTCTGTAATGATTTTTATCCTGACATTTCCAGAAACATATGGTCCCGTGTTGTGCGAGCGGTTTCTTAGGATGTGCTGTCCCTCTGCCATGCTTCCCGGAACACGCAGTCCCCCACACACATGCTCACACCGACACGCGATGACGCCCAGCATTGCACTTCAGTCTGTCAGCAGCAGGAAGGCAGGTTCAGTGCATCCTGTCCCCTCTGCATCCCTCTGAACTTCAGTCCTTTTTGTTTCAGGAACAGGAACACCTCCACGTTGGCTTAAACTGGTTGCTTTAAAGGAGGCAGATTAAGGCCAGCAGTCATAGGTTCATGGTTTTAAATACCCTTGGTTCAAGCTAGATCTCAGGTACCCAAAAAAACTGCCCTTCTGGTGTTGCAGGCAGCTCCGCAGCCTGCACAGGACTATGAGCTGCCAGTGCTGCAGCTGCTAGCAGGCTGAGTATTTGAAGAGGTTTCAGTGAAAACCTTCCTTTTCCATTTCCCTCACTTGCAATATGTCACATAGGACTGCATAGCTAAAAGAATGGTGAGAGCAGAGGTTTAAAGTCTTTTATCGGTATGAGCAGGCAGAACTGCAGACTCCATGTGCCACTGGTGGCAGAGAGGGTGAAAAGCAGCAGCAGATCCTTGCAACAGTAGCCCTGTTGCTAAGGAGAGCCCTGCACAACACAGAAGACAGGAGTCTCCAGAACGTATGAAGATATCTAGAGTTTCCCTGTGGATGGCTCTGTCTGCACAGACCTTCTGTGCCCAGCCACTGCAGACAAAGGGGATTGCAGCAGAAATTTAGGTAGCTTCTTGGGTCTGGGTACCTACATCATCTGAGCTTTGCATAGCTTTCCTGGTTTGCATGTCAGCTTTTTTAGTCCACAGACTATGAAACATGCATGAAAATACCTAATATGAAAAGTCCTAGAAGAATCCAACCTGCTTTAATATTGATTGTCCCAGGGGCCCTTTTATACAGCAACAATCACCTCTATTTTTGTCTTCTTTTTCCTGTCCAGGCTGGGTTTTTCTTCAGGGAAAGCTGATGGAGTAGGGGAGGCAAATCCTGAAAAAGGATCATGCAAAGCTGAAGGAATTGGAGGACAGATGATGGGGATTAAAAGGCATCATCGGCGTGTGTTACCTGTAGCATCAAGGCTGGGATGCCTCCATCAGAGCAGGGGATGCTCTGGACCAACCTCCTCTGCGGTACAGCAGATGCAGGGATGCCTGAGGGCACTGTGGTGCTGTGCTGGCAGGGGCTGCGTCTGAAACCAAAGAGTTATTTTCAGTCTGCAGTAGACGGGGCTGTAACCGCCAAGCAGACAGCTCCTGACCTCCCAGCAGGTATCCCAGGAGAGAGCAGTTTGCAAATACAGCAGCTACCCGAGGCTACTATTTGCTGTGACACTGTTTCCTCGAAATCCCCCTTCCCCAGCCCCTGCTGCAGCACTTCCAGGAACAATCTCTCTGTCTCCCACATGAAGAACCAGAAAGCCCATTGTGTTTGTAGATCCCTGAAGATGGGACAGGAGCATCCAACCTCACTACACAGCTCTGATAACGAAGCTGAGGAGAGTAATTAAACTAGAGCAATATGTGTTGTGATATTTAGGAAAAGGCATGCTGGGGATAATTATGCCACTCAGCTCACTCTCTGTATTCCCCCTCCCCGATGTGTGCAGAGCACCACTGGCAAGGTAATAACAGCTTTGTAGTTGTAGCTCTCATCCTAAAGAGAGCCTGTGCCATGGCTCAGTCTCACTGCAACAGTCAGGTCCCTGCGAATGCTGAGATGAGCTGTGACATTCACTTTCGGTGCTAGAGAGATCTGGACGTGGCCATCTCCACTTACCAGCACCAGGGAAGTGATGATGGGCTTCAGAACATGTTTTCATGCATGGATGTATGTATCCCTGGCTTCATCCATGGTGAAAGGTGCAGAAGCAAAGGGTCTGGGGTAAACTGCCCAGGTGTGTGAGAAGCAGTGGTAACTCATTGCTTGGTAACTGATTGCACTGTGTGGATGTGGCTCTGCCACACTAAGCCAACACACTGGAAAATGCCACAGCAAGGAATCAGCCATTGGAAACAAGCTAGAATGGCTTATCAGTGTCTCTCTTGTCCCCTTGTCATCAGCTACACCACCACACTTGCCATGGGCTGGTGTGACCTATATTGCACTAGCTTTTTAATTCCAGCCCCAGTCTGGTCCTTAAGAATTTCACCTTTTCTTCTGAACTCCAAGAAGGTTTATTTTGAGATTGGAAACTCGATGTTTTTCTGTCTGTCCACCATGGGTTCACAGATGGTGGGAGCTGGGTGCTGGACATTGAGAGGTCTGCCTGATAGACTGGTTTGGGGATGGATTGAATAAGGCACTAGCAAATGGAGACCTTATAAAACAGGCTGGAGAGATATCTGCCAGTGATGCATTTGGTAGAGGTAAGCCACGTCCATGGATGTCCAGTACAACCTTCTGAGGCCCTTCCTGGACTAATCTCCATGTATTTGTGATAAAGCAGGTAGGCTGTTTCATGCCACACCAGCAGAAATCTTACTGGATTTTTGCTTGGGGAGAAAAGGGATGTAGACAGCCCAATTGACTCCTGTAATCTCAGTGTAGGGCTTGCAAGGGTGATCCCTACAGCAGCTTTGCAGCTCTAAGGATTGTTAGGGTCTGCACTACTAATGCGTCTTCCAGACAAAGCAGTTTCCTTCATGGGGCCATATTACTGCTCAGTGATTACAGAAATAAGCACTTTTTTTTTTTTCAAGATAGCAAGTAACAGCCCCTGGAGGTGCTGTGCAGCCATATAACCTCTGCAAGCTCTCATAGTCCTTCAGGGGCTCTTGATTTTTCCACACTGCCCCCCTGGCTCACTTCTTTTTAATGATATTTGCAGCAATTAATAACTAACTCCAAATTGCCTTGATAAACCACCGCATTTCTTCATGTGGCTGAATCGACTTTGTGGATTATTCTCTTTGCAGAGCAGTAGAGGGAGCGTGCTTCAGTGCATGTTACTTCCCATGTTTTGTAATTCATGAAGGGTTTTTCTTTACCTGCTGGGTTTCATTTCTCCAGGCCAGGTGCTGTCAAAACCTGAAATCTGATGCCCCTTAAGTCCTCTCTATGAAAACAAAAATAAATTGGAGAGAATTCACCCAGCAGGATGGATCACAACCTTTGCACCTCACTGTGCATCCAGATGTGCATGTGGTTAACTCTCAACAGCCAAACAGGCTGACCTTACAACACAGGCACAGGTAAGATGCTGAAAGGCAGCAGCAGCTTGTTGCTGAGCCTGGACTCTAGTGGTAGGATGAGTTCATAGGAATAGATAAGGTTGAGGAGCCTTTTGTAACTACTACAGCTGTTCTCTCTTCTGCCAATTACTGCTGCCTGAAAGCATTCAGTTAGTAACTATCAGGTTCTCCAACCCATAAGCTTGTTTTGCAAGTCATGCATTTTTAATAAGATATTGAATTTGAGGATTCTTTTTATTAGTCTTTTTTCTTTTTTAACACTGAAAACTCTTATTTTTAGGTTTACTTTTTTGCTTTCTGAAGTTTAAGGTCTCTACCTTACTGAAAAAGATAAAAAGATTATATGGCTCAGAATCAAATGACTCCAGGGGATGGGATTTTATAGACCTCACTCACCCTTGCAAGACCTATGCTGAGACTACAAGCGTCAGTGGGACTGTCTGCATCCCTGATTCAGTGATAAAACCCTATGCGTTTACTTTCAGCGAGAAAAGTCCCTGGGAGGCATTGCAGAGGGGTTATGTAAAGCTCTCTTTGTCTCAGTTCTTACTGCTGTGAATTTGGGCCAGCACTTACAACAGCAATAGAGGAGTTAAATCAGTGGAGACACTGGGTTTCTGTGTAAATGGTTTTATGGCCATCATGACGTATCCTGCGGTTGATGTATCACCATTTTAGGCACAAATCCCACTTAGAAGGACTCTGATGGATGCTGAATCATGCAAATGAATCAACAGCCTGTGAGATCCTGAACACCACAATTTGGGGACCTCCATCTTGAAAGGAGCTGCACAAGTATCATGTTCACACAAACAGTGGCTGCAGTCTCCCATAGAATTCAGTCTGAATCTTGCTGCCAAGTCATTCTCGCTTTAATTAATATTTCATCCTGTTGATGCAACTTGTCCACTTATTTTCCCAGTTGTTTGCAGTATGGATTTCCCAAATTGTTTCCTCAGGGCACTTGCAAACCCAAGATCTCACATCTGAGGAGTTCCTCACAGCTCAATTATTTAAATTTCTTGCTGAAAAATGTATGTGCTTTTAATTAAAAAATGTTCTCTGGCAAAACCAGCCTGGGGGTAGTTTGAAAGTAAGAGGAATGTTTTGTTAAAAAATGAAGGAAAAAAGCCCCAAACCCCAAGTGGATTGGCAGTTACAGTGCTCTATGTCCAGGAACTCTTTGAAACCTTTCCCCAGTGACGGATAATGGGGAAGAGCCTGAGATTGAGCCGCATCACCTTTTAAAAATGTCAGAAGCTGGTACCACAGGAGATGTTAAGTCGCTGGAGGAACTTCTGTAATTGAGTTGCAATAGTGAGTACAGCATTCTCCTTCTCAGCCAGGGGCAGGCTGTGTTTGAGAAGGGATTATTCCTTGGGCAGGCCAGCTGAGAGCCATGGTATTGCCTCTGTTTGCTCAGCATCAAGCTGGAGCATGGACCTGTATTGGTTCAGATCGTGTGGTTCATTGGAAGTTAATCCTGAGCGGAAGTGGAGAACTTTGATAGTGCCCAGAGTATCTGGTTTCTTTTAAACTGGTGCAAGACCAGAGCTTTCTCCCAGGTTAATCTACAGCATGAAAAATGCAAGCCTGCATATGTATGCTTTGTAAAGCCTCAATAAGGAATTTCTCATACTTGGTGTTTGCAAAGGGATGAGTTATACACCAATACCAGTGCAAGAAAACCAACACGAATGCAACATGGTGAACTTTGGGGCTGCTTACACAAATTTCTGTCAGAAGGGATCTATGTGGAAGTGTTGGTGTGAAAATCTTGGGCAGCTGCAGTCTGTGCGGGGGTCTCCTTCTTTGTGGTTATTCACCATAGGGTTACTGGAGGGATTTCTGTATGCAGCCAATGAGTCCTCTGGGTAGCATTATTGTTTTCCATTGTCTATGGGTGTTGAGAAAGACAAAAAGCTCACTGAATATGAACCTTAGAGGATCATCATGTGCTTCCCTTTCCCCAAGAGGGAAGTGATAGTTTTCTGTTGTACCTCTTCCCTTCCCCACAGATGTATCCAGGCCTGAGGACCATTCAACATTTCACTGGAGGTACCAGGGACGCACTGTGCAGCTCACTGACTGTACATTTTAATTAATGAGAAAACATATGAGGAATTATTTCTTTCTGCCACTGGCTGCTAGGAAGCAGGGTTGGCATTTTGAGTATTTTTAGGAAGAAGAGTTTAGTAGAAGAAAAGTTCATGAGAGAGTAGTGAGGGAATAGCAGTAGTAGGAGTTCGAATGCGAGTGTGTTCGAAGTGGGAGAGAGGCGCAGCATGAGCCCCATTCCTCCTTCTGTCCTCCCTGCTGAAGATCAGAGAAAACAAGAGATGGGAAATGGAAAGAAAAGCAGTGAGATGGAAAATAAGGATGGAAGGGTTCGAGGAGAGCTTTGATTAGTAGGTCCCTTCTTGCTGGGTTTGCTTTTAAAGCGAAATAGTAAGAGTGCAGGGCAGACCATGCCCAGAGAAGGGGCAAAGGAAATTCTGCCCATGGTCCCTGAGTTTCCCCACGCACCACATCTCCGGACTTTGCAGTGTGAGATGCACGATTTTGTACACTGAGAAAATTGCAGCTGATCACAGTTTGTAAGGAAGCCCTCATGTTTTCTTTTCTCTGCCAGCCTCTCCCTTGAAATGTAAATAAATAGGGTTGGAGACACACATAATGAGGCCCAAGGGTAAGGGACTAGAAAGCCAACATCATGTTTTCTTTGGCTGAGTTTTTAAAAGAAAAAAAAAAAAAAAAGGTTAGATGAGGAATTATATGAAAAGAAACCAGACCTGTAGTTCACCACATAGGAAAGCTTAGAGCTGCTGTAGAGAAGCAGTGGTATGCAAACTAATGAATAAATAAACACAAACAGTGGTGTACGCTTCCTACGAAGACCTCCTTCCACCTCAGTTTTGAGAGCAGATTGCTGCTGACACCTGAGCAAAGCCTGCTTTGAGGCTCTGTGCTGCAAACAGTAGTGAACTCCATGGTCAGTGGCCAGGGAAGTTTCAGCAGTCTTTACAGAGTCTTTCTGAGCTTCTTTTCTTTCCAGCTACCTGCTGATCCAGCATCTAGCAGGACGATAGAACCACTGCGGCTAAAACAGCCACTGTGTTTTAGCTACAAACTACACTTGCCCAGGGAGGAAGGCATGGTAAAAAAGCCATTTTCTAAGGAAACATCTAAGAAAGCAGCCAGTGGGATGGTTCTTCTCCTGCTGATCCAATGTTTGAGAGCAGTACCACATTTCACACATTAGGAACCAAGCGAATGCGTCTCTTTGCAACTGCATGTGCCGAACTGGGGTTGCAATTCTGAGGTTGTATCTGTTGAATGGCAGCAGAATGGCTACAGTTACCAACTGGGATTTACAACTAACTGCTTGAGGAAAGGATCAAAGTGAAATCTTTGTACATCATGTTTCCTCATGAAGATTGCTCCCCTACACTTGGTGCCACTTGTCTCCAGAGCATTGCTTTTGGTGTTGCACACAGCATCATACTGATAGGTTTGTGGATGGGCCTTCTTGTTAGTCAAGTTGTTATCGAATAAGGTGTATTTTAAGGTGTATAAAAAAAGGGCCATCCTCACCCTTTAGACACCCATGTGCATTTCTGGAAGAACCATTGCTGCTTCCAAGCTTCCCAGGCTGAGCAGTCCTGCAGTGACCATCTCGGATCCCTGCAGATGCCCTGTTCATACAAACACAAACCAGTAGACATTTGGTGGCTGTCAATCTGCTGCAGTGCAGTTAGCTTCATGGTACAGCACCTGTACCTGCTTCTCTCTGCCTCGGAAGCAGGCAGGGAACCACTTAGCTACTCCATGGCAGAGTCAGCTCCAGCTCTGCTCTGTTCTTCTCCCCTTGATGCTCTGCTCCGAGGCATGGGAATCCTGCCGAACCGCACTCAATTAGAGTTCTTTTGGGCACTGAGCAGCTGACATCAAGGAAAGTATTGTTGCAAGTCTGTGTGGTAGTACAGAAGCCCCGGCTTCTTAGGAAGAAAAGAAATCAGAATCAATCCATGTTTTACAAAAGGGAAACCTGCAGAAGCTATTTACACATTTCATGGAGGGTACATGTGAATCCCTAATGCTGCTGTAATGGGGGTAAAGAGGCTTTGTACAGTGTTTGCAAAATAAGCACACAGTGAAGATCGTGTCTTTGAACGTGTTATCCACCGGTCCCAAGTTTCTGCTCCCTATTTGTTCAGGTTGATCAACAAAATACTTGAGCATCTACTCACTTATACTTAACTCAGAGACAATGGGATCATTGCTGCTGTCTGCACCAGCCCTTGCAATGGGGGTGCAAGGTCATTCTGGGAGCAAGTCACTAGATATGACCAGTGTGTGGGTGAATTATGGATGCCTCAAATGCACAGAGCATTTTGGGGTGCCTGGGGCTGTCTTGTGCTGACCTGCATGCGTGGCTATGCTGTCACCCACAGGTACTGCAAAGAAAGAACTGGCAGATGTTGTTGCACACCCAGTTAGCGACCTCTTGATCCTTACTCATGCTTAATGTTAAGCATGTATTTTGCTGCATTGCTGGACAGGGTTAATCTTGTGTCTGTATGTGTGCAAGCAGAGGGCTGAATAGCAAGGATTTGCTGTGGAGCACTTGGGTAATTGTTCTGCCTTAGTTGTATGGGCTTTTTAGCTTTGTTTGCAAAGACTTGAAGAGGAAAAAAGAAAACCCAGACAGAGGCAGTCACACAGGAGAGACTTTCGCAGTCAGGAGCATGTGAATGTGGCACCACAAACTCCTTTTGTATCTCCTCCACTGCACTGTGGTCCAGCTGCACTGCGTGAGAAAAAGACTTCCTGTGCTGCTGTGTTTAGTTCCACACTGAAAACAGGTAGAGAGTCTTCAGAGCAATGAAATGTGCCTTTGCCCTTTGCACAGGAGTAAAGGACCTAGCTGAAGTTTGGGAATTATTTTCACCATCAAAACCACATGGTCTGAATATGGCTGCAAGACAAAAGGGGTTACACCACTCAATGCATTGACTTATTCTGCCTATTTAAAGATCAAGGTTATTAAGCGCAGGCCTGCAAGATGCTGTTGGGGTAATAATTACTCATGAGTAGCAAGATGCACAGTGAATTCAGAGCTGAAGTGAGCAGATGTGACTTTTCCTATAACCTTCTGGATCTTTTAATAGAGCATTATAAATGAGGTTATTAATTATATCAACAAGCAGAGGAACACCAGGTATTTTCCCTGGTGTTTCACGGCTTGCAGAGCTAGAACAAATCCTCTGTGCCAGCAGTCTCTGGTGGATTTGAACATGAGCTCGGAAGCCAAGAACACCTGGTTCTTTCATCAACTTTGATACAGACTCAGTATGTGACATCTAAACAGTCCCTTGAAGTTTGTTTTGGGAAGGTACTGAGCAATCACTGCTGCTCAGCACATCTGAAACCAGCCCAGTCTGGCCCTTCATGAAACATAGCCAAAAGCTCCTTTGAGGTCACCGACTGAAAGGCATGTTATGAATGCAAAGTTTATCATATATCTACTGTGTAATGTTATGTAGACTCCTAACATAGTAAACACTGCGGATATTCCAAAGACACAAAATCTTATCTGTACTAAACACATTCTGAAGCTCTTCACTGAATTACTCTAATCCTCTGATGTCCCTCTGCAGATTTTGGTTAGTTTTGGCCCTTGAAGGTATTTGTAGACTGCTGCCACACTCCTCTACTGAATATCTGCCAGATCCATCAGTCCCAGGCCCTTCTGTTACCAACACAGCAGATGTACTTAAAGTTACGAAGCCCAGAGTAAGCAAAACTAAAGTGTTTAATCTATTATTAATCAGTCAGTTGCAGAAATGATAGGGCTCTGGGGGACCTCAAAGGCATCAATATTTATTGCCTCGTTAGCAAATGCCACTTTTTTTTTCTAAAGGCACAACAGGATTCTGAAGGATATTTGTGTTTTGAGTCATTCCATACAAAGGCAATGTCATGGTTTGGGACAGGAGGATTCAGGACAAGATATTTAATATTTATCACTAAGTATTGAGATTTCCCCTGTACTTCTGCCCTTCTTGGTCTTGCATTCAAGCTTTCACCATCTCTAGAAGCAGTGACTCAAGCTGAGATCAGAGCTCAAACCACTTCAAAATATCAATTAGGGGATTTTTAAAAATGAAAAGATAAAATCTCCCTAATTTCATTTGTCAAGATAAATTATATAAATTTCACAAAAGAGAAGCAATGAAATACGATTTCTATTTGAAAAGAGCTCCACCCATGGCAGGCAATATTTTTCTGGATTAAGTGAGACTAAATTGAGATTGGATATTAGGAAAAACCTCTTCACTGGAAAGGTTGTCAAGCATTGGAACAGGCTGCCAGGGAAAGGGCATCCCTGGAGGTATTTAAAAAGACGTGTCACTGGAGACATGGTTTAATGGTGGACTTGGCAGTGCTGGATTAACGGTTGAACTTGATGATCTTAAAGGTCTTTTCCAGTCTAAATGATTCTGTGATTCTATAAACATCTTTTCCTGAGATGTGCTTTGCAGTGTTTTGCTGTTCTTGCTTGAGTTTGTCACTTGTTTTTTGCACTCACCCTAGCGATACTGATTTTAATATGACTGTTATCCCTGGTATACAACCTGCTTAGCTTGATTAGTTTTTACCTTTGTATGCTTATGAGTTGGTTGGAGTCTTTTTTTTCCTACACACTATGTTTTGCATTTGTTTTATTGGGTTTTTAGTGACTTCTCTTAACATTTTTGTGAAATATTTTTATTTTAATGGGTATTTTTTGAATCCCCTTTAGTCCTCTTTGCAGTTTCAGAATTGTTGCTAAAAATCTCTTCCCTGGAGTGGCAAAATGATCTCTCTCATCTAAAGATCACTTCAATGGCACCATCATTGAATTAACCTGTCCGTTGAACATCACTGTTTTATGCAACAGATGTTAAGGAAGGGAGTGTTGGAGCTGAAAGACTAAAATCAAAGGGGAAATAAGAGGATAAAGTAAATAAATCAGAGAATAGCACTATGAAAAAAACAAGTAGTCAATGTAAAGACAGAAAAAAAGAGGGAGAGAAAGGACATTTCAAAGGGTAGAAGCAGACCAAACTAGTCAGTTCAGCGTTTCTTTCAGGTCACTGATCTCATCACTTATCCCTCCTCACACTTGTACTTCCCTTGCTGTCTCTTGATCTGGTTACTGATTTTCTCTCTTTCATACCCAGCACAGGCCTTTCTAAATAGGAAAATGAGGTATACGGCACATTAATCCACCTTCTAAGAAGTACACAAACAGAAAACCCACCAACCTGGGCCTGAGTCCAGCAGCACAAATCCATTAGGGACCAATGGAGGATGTCTCGCTATGCAATTTGACAGTAGAAAATCTTGTGGCATCTCCAAATTGCTTTACAGGATCTGGCAACTTTTCAACAGTTTTCTACAGTAGGCATTCTCTTTCTTTAATCTCTCTGTCCCAGGAGCTTGAAACGTTGTTCTGCTCATACATGTGAGACCTATAATCACTGTGGCTGGAGACTGGTTCATTGTGCTCTTTGTGTGCTAGGAAATGAGATATGAAATCCCTGTGCCCCTGCTCTCAGCAAGGCTCGAGGATATGTTCATGGGTACCTCCTCCACCATACGAATGGGGCATCGTCCTTCTGAGGGTTGAGAGACTCCTCTGGAAATGCGTGTATGAGTGATGGGTCATCATGAGGCGTAACTGAGCCAGAATCCAGGGTTGGACCTGCTCTTTCCAAACCCAGGTGGAGTTCACTGGTTGAATGGTTCATAATCTTGGAACTCTGAACCTGTACCTGCAGTGGAAAAAGAAAGGCTAAGATGTGTTTTTTTCTGGACTGAGTCCTATGAGTTGTGTGGTATTTGACCACTGTTCTGACTGATAGATTGATTGACAATAATTAGGATATACATAGAGCCAGGCCCGTATAAGGTGCTGGAAAGGTCTGTGTTGCTGTATAAGAGTTTGACTGGCAATGCCATGTGCTCTATGCTTCGGAAACATCCTTTGTGGAATTAATGAAGTAATTAATGTAGTTTAAAGATACTCAGAACTTTTCTTAGTTTTTCTCCATCCTTTAATTTGATTGGGCTTTTTTATTTTGTCCTGAGTTTTATGCTCACTGCACTGCATTGTGGCTGGTGCCAATGCACCATTTCTCACTGAATACTGGGTTTTTTTCCCATTGCTGCACCCAGACCATTGCAGACAATCGCAGAATTTTGTCTAGAGCTTGTTGAAAGCTCGTGGAAAATTTTCTCCTTCAAGTAGGTCTTTCTGTAAAAGATCTTTTCCCCCTCAAGGAAACTGTAGCTGCAATAAATGTTTACTATCATTTTGCCATTGTGAATCTGAAATAAAAGGTAAATGTGGAAATTTTCTATGTATGCTCACACTTTTTGCCAGTTTGCCTCTTACCTCCCACCTACCAGTTGGAAAACAGGAAAAAAAAAAAGCATGTGGTGCCACTTTCCACCTATTTTCATATTTCTGTTTTCCTGTCTTCTCTCCACAGAGAGAAAAGTATTCAAAATTTACAACTAACAAAATAAAATGTTTTTTTTTTTTTTCAGTTTCCCTGACCAAAAGGAAATTCAGCACAAAGCTAAATATTCTTGTTTCATTTTGATATTTCCATCAGAAAAATGAATGCACAACTAATGCAGTTTTTTTGGTGTGGGTTCTTAAGAGGAGAAATTAAGTTGGT
The DNA here is from genome assembly GCA_034783455.1 of Micropsitta finschii. Classification (NCBI taxonomy): domain Eukaryota; kingdom Metazoa; phylum Chordata; class Aves; order Psittaciformes; family Psittacidae; genus Micropsitta; species Micropsitta finschii. Next base: position 37,875 of record JAVHNF010057573.1, read on the forward strand.
AGCCCTATTTGCCAGGTTTTCTTCCCTTTTGTGTTCTCTTCTGAGTTTCATAGTGATAAAAAAGACGAGAGTGATTTGCAGTTTCAAGGAATTAGGTGAATTTTCTAAATGGACAATTTCCAGAATCTGAATGGGAGTGTGGGGGAAGCATCTTTTCACCCTCTGTCCTTCTTTCTCCCTTTGCTCTGTGGGCTTCTACACTGGAATTGCTTCTTGCAGCTCTGCCACTTGCTTTGTGCTTTCACAGTCTCCTCCTTCCCCTGCAGCCCTCTCTCCCCAGTGAGCACTTGGTTGCCCTCACCCCATGCTGTAATAAATGGCACCCACACGTTAATAAATGCCATTCCCTGTTTACCAAGACCTCAAGTGTTTTTTAAGTCATTGACTCTAACATAAGCAGAGTTTATTTAGTCTCATGGGGCAGAGATCTGTGTTTGATAATATGAGGTAAATAGAAACTTTGAAATGTCTTGCTTTTCTCTAGCCTTTTCAAAAGAGATTATTTCATCTTTATGCAAATGGTAGGGACTTTTATATCTTCTTCTCACACGCTGCTCAGCCAACATGCACTCCATCTGCTATACCCAGGTACAGGGGAGGAAAGCATCAGGCACACTCACTCCTGGGAGGATAATGGCTCATGCAGCAGCACTTGCAGTCCACTAAATATTCATTTTCCTGTGGGTTTTTGTATCTGTATTACAGATATGTAATTCCTATCAGACGTGTCAGGTGTTCAGTGTCTCTGGAGACAGCTGAACAGTGGAGGCGGGAGGCTCCAGGAATGTAAATGTGTGCCGGGGAAATGTGAGAGTAGTTTCTGCATGCCACTGCGATGGAAATAGATCCCAGGGTGCTGCGACTGCACTTTCCGCAGGGAGCTCTCTGTTCCCTCTCTTGCAGTGGCAGGAATGTTACAGGCGAAAAGGAAAGGGCCAGGGTAGTTTTGGATACCTGTTAGGAAGTCAAGGAAAAGAGCTGCAGAGGTGATGGATGGATGTAAGGTCACTGTGTAAAACCCACCTCTCCAAGGCACAAAGGGAAGGATTCTGTTTTCTTCCACCACTGCTGCATAGGGGAAGACAAAGCCAAGCAACAAAGTGCTTTTGTACTATTGACCTCTTATGATAGAAATAGTGTGCTGGTGTGGGAGGGTGAGTGAGACTCAAAGCCTGAACTCTGCAGCCAGCCTGGGAAGGGATCTCAGGGTCACCAGCACCAAGATGTGCTCTCAGACAAAAATGATGCTCTAAATGAAATCAGCTTTGATTATGTTCCAGTGCTCCCTTTTGGAAAGTGATACCCGAGCTGCTCTCCTCCCATGGTTACAAATCTTTCCATGGTTCACAGCCTACATTTATTCATGACTAGTTTATTCTCACTTGTTCTCATGCCAATGTTATCCCTTAACATCAATAGCTCTTCTCTAGTGTTTACGCCTCTGATGTTTTTATAGACAGCAGCCCATCCCCTCTCAGCCTTTGCTTCCCTGCACTAAACATGCCAGGTCTTTTAAATCTCTCTTTATGAGACAAGCTCTATATTTTTCAGGACAGTTATCAAATACCCAAGGTTTTACCCCTAAATACTTCATTGGTTTATCTTGCTTTAGAAAGGTGCTGGTTTTGCAACACTATTGGCAGGATCACATGCATGTGCAAGACTTGGTGGAAAAAATGTGCCTTCGGGAAGGGGGATAATGGTGTGCGTAACACTGGAAAGTTCCTGTGCATGTGAAGCACGCTGTGGGATGCGGTGTGTGGCTGTGCATGTGTGCGGAGGGATGCCATCAGCGGGATCGTGTGTGTGAGACTCTGTAAAGGATTACTCAGTGTAAGAGGGGGCGTTATACGAAGGATTCTGGGGTACGTGACACTGAGAGGGATTAGTCTCTGTGTAAAAAAGTGTGTGTGTAGAAGAGAGAGAAGCTAAGCGGGTGGCTGCATGTGGCACACAGGGAGAGATTAGCCCGAGCGTCTGTAAGAGGGGTGATAAGGAGGGCTGTGTGCTGGAATGCTGCTGTAAAGAGCTCGGATTTAGCTAATGGAAGGATTAGTGTGTGTGCACACGCATCTGAGTGGGACATGGCAAGGAGGATTTGGGAGGTGTGTGTGGCAGACGGGATTTGGACACGCTGAAAGGGGTCCTTCCATGGGGATGTGTGCCCATACCCACAGCACTCCAGAGCTGTTCACAGCCGTGCGCATGTGGGATGCAATATGGGGATGCAATGGAGGGCTCCTGAACCTGCAGGGATGGGGTCACATTAAAAGCCAGCCCTGTCCTGAGTGTGAAAGATTACGGGGTACAGCTGAGCTTCATGTGGAGGCACTCATGCACAGGTGACAAAGCAGGGATGAAGCTGTAGTACAGTAAAAGGCATGGCTGTACCTGTCAGAGCAGGGGAAAGGCAAGCACACTTGTGGCAGCAGGGAGGAGAGGGCTGATGGCTAGGATGCATTGCAGCCAAGAGGAAACATCATAGTGCAAGCAGGGCAGGACAGAAGGCATGTGCTGTGCGTAGCAGTTTGTCTGGGTGCAGGGTAAATGCTGTTTAAGTGTGTTTTTCTCAGGGGGCTCTGGGAATGGCTAAACATCCTGCCCGTGGCTGAGCATGAATGCTGGCAGTGTTTCCCTTGACCCCGTATTCTCCACTTCTCACCTCAGATGTATCCCTGCTGCTCTGGCTGACCGCTCTTGCAGCTCCTCTTCTAGGTGGAAAAGATACTGGCAGCAGTCTTAAAACAATTTATGGTTGGGAGCAGGGGAGGAGGGTTGATTGCTTCCCTATGCTTATTTTTTAACATTCTGACTTGATATTACAACTTTTCCCCTTCTACTTTTCCATGGAAAATTCAGGGTGTTCTGTCTAAATCAGCAACTTCCTATTTTTGTTCCAACCTTGGTTTTCATTTGGAGGGGAAAAAAAGTGTAGAAAAATTTCAGGTAGCTTTACTGTCATTACTGGATCTGTTCCACCAGCATTAGTCTCATCTCAGAGATGCTAAAAGCTACTGAAGCTTTTAGGATCAAATGAACTAAAAAAGCTGGGATGTCTAAGATAACATCTCTTAAAAAAAAGTTGATCCTCTGCTTGTCCAGTAGACCAGTTAAATGTTTGCTTTCTGTTAATGAAAGATCATCAAAAGCCTGGCCAGCTGCTTTGTAGCTTTCAATAACGTATGTATTTTTTAAGGAAGAAGGCTAAAAGCCAAATAGCTGAAATTTGAGGTTTCCTTTGGTGTTAGGTGCTACCCAAATATAAGATCTCATGGCTGGAAAATAGTGAGGCTTCCAACCAGAAATGAGTCTTTATTAGCACTGAATATTTTCTTTAGAAGCATGATCCTAAAATATAGAGGTTGACCATAAAATGGGGTCTTTATAGCTTTCTTAAAAATAATCTGTTTTCTAATGAAAGGCATTTCAGTGTCGTGCAGCAACAGGAGAAGGTCTATGGCAAAGGTGGCCAATTCCCCCTCCTACATCTTCATTTATCTGATATCCACAGTCCTTATTGCACCCACCTGGCAGAGCCAATGGGGATAATGACTCCCATTTGCTTCTCTGAGAACTGAAGGTGGGATGAATTTGCATTGAGGCTCACTGAGGTCCTGATCCAGGCATCCCTGCCCCACAGGGAGGGATTTTCTTGGCCCAAAATCACTGCCTTGGAGTAGCTCTGCTCAAGAGTCACCAGCTGGGCTCCAGCTCTGTGCTGTGCTGGAATTCAGGTGTGGCCATTGTGATTGGATAGCCCTTCTGGTTTTTAGAAGTTAGCAAACCATTAAAACACTCAGAAAGAGCCAAAAAGAGGCATTTGAGGGCCATGGTTTTGTTCTGGGAAGGTCTTCAGTCTTTCAAGCAAGAGGTCATGTTTCTTTCTCCCTTTTAGAAACATTTAGGCCAGCATGAATCAGCAGGTGGGTGAGGTTGAGCTGTGAGAGGAATTGCAATGGGTTTAGTGTTAAATGCAGTACATGAGCTTCATTTCAAAGTGCCTACTCAACAGCTGGTCACAAAATCCCTGAGCCTTGGGTGAGATGCCAAGTCTGTGTGTGCTTGGAGAGGAGTATCGTGCCCATTGCAGGGCTGCCTTGTTCTGCTGTCAGCATGTTCCCTCTTCCAAAAGGATGGGCAAGAAGAGCAAACAGGAACAGCAACTGGCCTCATGGAGCAGTCACCACCTATTGAGGAAATTCATTTCACTGGTGAATTGTGAGCATCCTACTGGAAAAACATTGCAATGGGATGTTTCTTCATATTGTCCAGCAAAGCTGGGCTTGGGTCCCACCCCAGAATTGTGTGGCTTTACACAGGTGGCTGCCTAAGTGCCCAACTGTGAAATCAGGTTAAGAATGTTCATGGAGACCACAGGCTTCAGTCAGTGAGGTTTGAAAACCTCTTCTTAACTAAAACTAGGAAGTCTTAGTTAACTAGGAAGGACAAAGTGCTACTGTCTTTGTCCATTCAGAGAGAGAAAAGACAGTGACCCAAAGATAAAAGCTCATTTTTCTTTCCCACCTTCTAGAAATCAGCACCTGGCCCTTGGATCTCTGAATGCTCCTGCACTCAGCCCCCTTCACACTGTTTCATCCTTATTTTTCTCTTTTAAAGCCCCAATTGATTTTGAAATTAAATTGGATGTTCCACCACCAGTGAACCTCAAGCTTGCATCTCCTTCCCCCTGTTCTCCTCCCTTCAAGCTTTCACATCTCCTCAGGTTTATGTTATTTCCCATACATTTGCTTTGAAGGATTTTCCAATAAGGTTGTCAAGAGAAGTTTCTTAAGGGTCTTTCATTACAAATTCTTTTTGGTTTCATGACTAAAGGTGCTTCTGAGGGGGACCTGGGTGACCTATGCTCGAGCAGGTTTGAAGCAAGTAGACTTTAGAAGCAAGTCATAGCTGACTGCACACACAAATCAGGTCCTGTATCCCTGCAGCCTCATTCAGGAAACATGTTTGTGTTTTCCAGATGACAAAACTAGACCATACTTAGAGCCAGTGTAATTCTGTTGGCCCCAGTGTAGTTACCAGGGAGGCTGTAATGTAGGCAACTTTTCTACTCTGAAATCAAGGGTTTCTTAGCTACATTTCTTCTAATCAGTCAGAAACTAGATGATTTTCTCAGGAAAGGACACAAGCCCTTTCATGGGAGATTTAAGAATGAAGTCCACAGGATGATGATTATAGCAACACATTTATAGCTGTGCCATCAGGTTGGTACAACATGCATGTGCACAAGGCTCACCTGTCAAACAAACCTGCTGCCCATGGCACCTCAGTTCTTCCATAGCTCCACAGACAATGTCAGGAAAACATTAGACCACTGATAAAAGCTGTCACAGGAGACATCCTTTCAGTATACATGATTAAAGGCCTAGTTTTCAAAGGCTATATGCACCATATGGCTTCCTTATGTGCTTAAATCCCAAATCACCTTCATATCATTCCAACATCTCTTCTAGACAGAGGTGTGGTAGTCAACTAAGTCATTTAAGCATGTTTTGGAAATGCTACCATGGCTCTTAGCCGACATTGCTCTACTCTCAGGACTAGCAGTGCAGAGGAATGATCACAACAAATGCCTAGGAAATATGACTGCAGATGTTCACTGCTGCGTTAAACAGAGGCAGCCACAAAGAATTTCTGTCACAGGGAAATTAATCATTTCTCTAACAGAAGGGTCAGGAGCTCAAAGCGAAGGCTACAGACTCCTTTCTGCCACATTCAACACCTAAAGCGGGTTGCAGTACAGAAAAAAGAAAATCACAGCCTTACTGGCTCAGCTAGGACAATCCCAGAGGTATGAACCACAGGCTTTTATACTGCACCCCTGGCAACTTGTGCACACCAAGAGACAGAAATCTGCCCCAGGGGTGTTTCTTTCTGCCTTTTTCTTCCAGACCAAGTATTCATTGTGGTTTTGCCCATCAATGGCAGCAGTCTCTGCCTTGTCAGCCTTCTCATACAGATGGCAGTTCCTCCTGCCTTTCTCCTTGGAGGATTCTGGAATAAATGATGCCTTAATTGGGTTAATTATACCTTTAGCTATCCATGTGCTAAAGATGTAATATATAGATATACAGTTAGAGTCCATTACACAGTGTAGTTTCATCAGTTTTCCATGTGGGATTCAAATCTAACACCTGAGTTGTGAAGCTTTCCCCAGCTCGCTTGTCTTGCACGGTATTTGTTAAATCCAAGAACAGTTTCCCCTCCTTGAAAATCTGGTGCTCCTGGTGCCTCTCTGTTCAAGGCATGCCTGACCCAGGGTGGCCAGTGACTGATTTCATGGACACATGTAGTTAATCAGAAGCATCTCTCTGGATTGTCAACAGAAGACTGGAGGAACATCTGATGAATAGAGAAAGAGTCGCTGATGCTTGTGAAAAGGGGTACAAATTAGCATCCTTCAGTCTGCTGCTGCTTGTCTGTCTAAATAATATTTTACAGGTAAAGTTTCTGCTGAGAAGCAGTGGGTCTTTCTCAGTAGCTGCCTAAATCATGTCATAGTCTTTGGTTTACACTGAGTAACTGCTTGAGACAAGCTGCATCTGTACGTGTGGTGTCACTTCTCCCAAATGATGAATGACCCCCAGTTTCTAATGCAATTTGCATTTATGCAGACTGTTTTACATGATGTCTCTTGCCCTTTGCAGCTCACTAGAGTCTCTTTCTTTAGGAGCTTGAAAATTCTCCTAGAATGAAAAACTGGTAGAAAAGGTGTTTGTATGTAACTGGGCATGTCAGGGAGAGATCTTAGTGTTTTCTTAATGTTAAGGGTGTTCTCACATTCCCCCAAGCCAGATGTGTAAGTCAAGTCTTTCATTTAGGCTCTTTAAACTAGCACAACCGACAAAGATATGGGGAACTGTACCCTAAACCCCAGTCCGGCACCTTAGCCCTTGACACGCTTTCTAAACTTGTATCGGCTGCCAAGCACCAGCAACAAGGCTGTAAACCAGCATGCCTAAGAAACTGGACCTGCCACAACTGTGAACTTCATCTGCTGTAGGGAAGGCGGAAATCACTGACTAATACTCAGTTTAGTTTCTGCATTGGCTTAGTTTGCTTAGCAAATACTGGCAGTTGTGCCAAAGCCAGGTGGACCATTTGTGGATGTCTCTGTTTATCGACACACAGCCAGTGCTGGTGGCAAAAAAGCTTGCTTGATTTCAGGTCTGTTGTGGGATATGAAATAGGATTCCAGAGATAAGTAATTCAGTGCCTTAGCTTAGTCTTTCTGAAGAGCTCATCCTTTTGAATGGCTTACCCTCAAAGAGGAAAGCTGGCAATGCACATCTTGTGATTTCCAAAGGCTGTTGTTTACAGAGTGCAGCTGATAATCAAGAACAGCAAACTTAATTAGCATCTTTGAAAAGGCAAAACCTCTGTGACTTGAAAGACTGGGAATACATAACACAAATCAATGCTTGGAAATGAGATTCGACACAATGCTGGATGTGTTGCTCTGGTAATCTAGATGAATATTCCTGATACACAGGAAGGGAAACCTTTCCTTTCACCAAGCAAAAGTTACTTCCCAGGACCAGCTGATTAACTTGGGAAGAGAAGAAAAAAAATCCATAATCACCTTTGCTGTTTGAAGGAAATGTGCATAGAAAGAGTTATTTTGCATCTGCCTGGTTTAGGAACAAGTTAATCCCTGCTAGGTTAGACAAAACCCTTCTACGTTAGACAAATCTCAGGATTTCCTGAGATAAACATTATGAGATGTAAAACTCAATAATCATTATCCTGAGTTAGTTAGTTAGTAAAATATTGCCTGCTCCAGATGTGGAAGGATTAGTGTCAATGTAACACAAATGCTTTCACCTGGAATTGCAAAAATTATGTGATTGAATCCCTTTCATTTCCAAAGCAATACTGTGTATTAAATTTTTTTAGTGGCTTGCCTGATGCAGCATTAAATATCCCAAGAATAGGGATCATCAGCACTCTCTGGTGTGACTCTTCCTCCAATTGGAACCACATTTTCATTACCTGCTTTTTCTCTATTTAAGAAGGATGTTACCTCATTCTTATCATATCATTTCAATATATAACTTCTTGTCCCCACTGTATTTACAGCCCACACTTGTTGTGGACTTCTACAAGTGTGAGCCTTGCAATGCCAAGTTCCTCCAG
>JAVHNF010057577.1:10833-23027 GCA_034783455.1 Micropsitta finschii
TTACTCATCCCTACAACTTGAAAAACAAGGAAAGAAAACACAGTGAGTACAGGTCTTTGAAGCTCCAGGGATAATTGAGATCAGCAGCACCTCTTAAATTAATCAGAGTAGCACAGTGGAAGTATTAGCAAGGCAGATACTTTCCTTGTAAGTTTTTAAGACTTTATACCTTTATTTTTTTACTGTGTTATCCTTTGAGCTGCTATTTCTAATCTGTACTCACATCCAGAATGAGAGGATTTTTTAAAACATCTGAGTGACAAACTGAACACTAACAGTATTTTTTGCCAATAAAGAAATTCTTTTTATTAACCTACTCTAAAACACTAATTTAGAGCTTAAAGCTCAAGTACTCAATGCAGACCTGATGAACAATTTGATAGAAAAAAAAAGCGTATAGTACTTGTTTAATACTTTAGTCCTTCACACACTTTATATGGATGTGGAAACAAGACACCCAACAACAAAGCACATCAAAAGAACATCCTAGCAGCTATAGGTGAAGCCCTTAGTGACATGGTTTATTGGCGGACTTGGTAGTGCTGGGGTAAAGGTTGAACTTGATAATCTCACAGGTCTTTTCCAACCTAGCTGATTCTATGATTTCATGTGATCACACAAAAGCTTCAGCTAGCCCAAAACCATCTCTGACACATTAAATGCCTTAAAAGTCCAGCATATGAACAAGCATATTGCAACACTCTCTGCAGTAACAAGTTTTTACAGTTTATCTATGTGCTCCGTGAATAAGCACCATCTTTTCTTTATTCCAAACCTGCCACCTTACACTGTAGGGCAATCATTTCCATGCCACTCAGGATTTCACAAACCTTCATTATACCTCATTTACCCCTCACTTTTCCTACATGTTTTAGCCTCTCCTCACATAAAGATTTTGGATACCATTTCCAGTTCTATTATGTTTCTGAAGATGCATCCAACACTCAAGACACAAGCACACAAGGAGTTTTTAAAGTAACAAGTTAATGAGTACCTTTATTTTCCCAGAGCTCAAATTCAGTCCTTCCACATTTCCTTAGAATGGGGTCAAGAGGAAGGATTAGGAATAACTTCTTTATTGAACACCCTCAGCACAACTGTGCCATGAAAAAATTTGAAATCTGGGGAAAAAGCAACTAAATTTAGGTTTTTAGACCTGCTTTCCTAACTGTTGTTCTCTTGTTTCATAAGCAAAGATTATTTCATATACATGTAAAATGCGAAATAAGATTTTTTTTTTACCTGAAACAGTCCAACAGGGACCCAATCACATCATCTGCTAATTCTTTCGGAAGTCTTCCAGTTATTCTACCAATTCTATGAAAGACAGAAAAGGAGGGGGGAGGAGAGGGAAGCAAACAGTGATTCATTATTGCTGCATTTGAGATACAAGTCCTATAAAAAAATCTAGTTACTGGAAGTACAGTAAGATTGGCTGACTTCAAGATGACAATACACTGCCCTACATCATTACCCTACAACAGTAATATCAAACTTGAAGCAAAAGCTACACAGCAGCAAACTTAACAGAGAAATACAGTTTTTAAAGTGGAAGAGGGAAAAACAAAACCTGCTAAACATTTAGAAGAAATGCTATTTTACACCCATCAATTCAAGTCTTACCCAGATTGTTTCTTTCCTTTTATTTATATTCTAGCTGAAATTTTCCTGAAGATCAGCATAAATTCATACTGAACAAACTTACAAACATGGCTTTGTAACATCAGCTGTGTTAAAGCCATTTGAAGTAACTAGGAATATTGACAATACACAGAAATTATCAATCTTGGATTACACCAGACTGTATTTCTATGTTGTTTACTGTAGATTATTAGTTTAGAGTAACCATAAGAAACATACCCTTTTGCTGCAGACCACCTGACAATAGTGTCTTTGTCTTTCAGTCCAACCAACAATTGCTCTGCAGATAATTTATTTTAAACAAAACAGATTATTCTCATTTAACAGCAGAAAGATTAAAACTTCCAAAATTAATTTTCCTCTTAACATAAGCACCTCTTAGTTTATATAAAGATACTTCTATATACCTCTCTTTTGCACACCAGGATGACTTGAAATCAAAGAAACAAGGAAGATGTCAAAATCACTTTCTAAAAGAGATTTTGGTTTGAAATTTCAGGTAGTGTGGAAGATGCAGAATGGAGCTCATGGTGTTTTTTCCAGTTGTTCATTAAGATTACTCAGTTATAAAAGTCTTCCGATGCAATTTTTGCCAATTACAGCACAACCACCACCAAGCTCGCAGAGCACCTGCTATACGACCACACACTAATAAAACCTGCTGCTCCTTTGTTACTAAGACAGCTTAAAAATGTCAGCCATAATTCTTTAGCTTTCATTTAACACAACTTTTTGTTTTGTTTTTCACTACGTATTTTAAGTCATCCTTCCATCTGTGCAAGGTTCAAGTTCTCTCTTTCATACTATATTTCAGTAAGCCCATGCCCCAACCCCATAACAGATGCTGCAGTATTGAGTTTCTGTTTGAGATGCTGAAATCCAAATCATTTGAAAAGAGGTACTATATTTTAGTCACTTGCATAGACTTAAACTTTACAGTCTTCCTAATTTTTCACTTTAGCACAGATACCCACAAGACTTTCTTAGCCCTAAGGTTGTTTTCCAATATATATTTAATTTGCAGGCATTAGAATAATTTTTATTCCGCTTTTACACACCTACAACATTTTCAATCTCTCCTGGAATGTCATATTCCTCTTCATCATCAGCTTCATTAGCAGCAACTGCTGTCATTTGACTCTGCACAACTGAACCCTGAGCCTGCAGATTGGCAGCTAGAGATCGGCAGCCACGCTGGTATCTGCACAAGGAACAGACACATTAATTGATTTGTCTCATTGAAGTTCCAACTGAAATAAGTGCATCCTGTCACAAAGCCTGCTGATCAAGTTTCTACAACACCCAGTGTACAGTTCTCCAGTTAGTAAGTGGTTGCTTTAAAGTATCCCACTCTCCTCCCTCTCCTCCTGACCCAGTTGTCTCTTTTCCAAGGTAAGAAGAGCTAGACTATTTAAATGTCTCTCCCTTTCCTGTTTCAGTATAACCTATTTTCCACTGCTGACAATAAAGAGAGGCAAAATTCCCATGCCATAAAAACCTCTCCAAAACTTAAAATATTAATAAAATCAACTTATTAAACATTGGCTTGTAAATGTTAAAGCAAGCTTAGTACTTTCTTACCAAGCTATACTCAGATATTTAGCCCATGGTGTAGATACATTCTTAGAAGAGATATGCTTTACATATTAAACTGACTTTTGCCATTGGGCACGGTACACTCTCCATCTAAAAGAGAATTTTCTATGCCTAAGGACGTTCTCAAAAGTTGGTAAAAGAAACACAATAAAACTAGTCACCAAGGGAGCCTGCAATTTGAAAATATCAGTGCGAGAAATCTAGAAAAGAGTTTGCCCTCTGGCAATAAGTAAAACCAGACACCAAAACCTGACTAATATGCAAAACCAAAGTGGGATTGCAAGCCACTTTTCCCCTGTGAACCTCCTATCGAATCAGGGTAGAACTATGTAATGGAAAATGTTCACTCTTACAAAATTGTACTAAATCAACTTCAGTAACAAAGGTCACTTTCTTCCCATCTAAACCAAGTTATGCATCATATAGGAACAGGCTTCTGCCTGTGGAACGTGCAACATGAGAAGTGAAAAGTTTTGGCCTGTCCCAGCACTAGTTTACTGTACAAAAATGGAAAAAAATTACAGGAAACTAAATACAGTGGAAGCAATCTACTTTTTCCAAATAGTGCAAATGAAGGAGGAGTTCATTCCCTAGTAACACAAGGATTTCTTTCTTTGCCTTTTAGGGGAGGTTATGAGGACAAGCAGCATCAAATCCATGCATTTAGGTATTCCTTGGCTTCTTGAGTGCTTCTGGATTTCATTTTTTTTAACTGTTTCAGCTTTAAACTAACCTCCATTTTGCTACCTTTGGTTTCACAAAGGTCAGCCCAAGTCTCTGAACAAGTTTCATCCCTAGCTTGCGAAGAACCATCTGATTACTTTCTGACAGCTTGCAGTTATCGAGACACTCAAGTACAGTAGCAGCTGTAAAAGAAAATAAACATGCTATAAAACCTGAAAAATCTCAGTAAGAACATCAGTTTTGTAAAGTTTTGAAAGTTCCTGAGAATATTTAGATTTCTAAAGGTATTACTAAGATACAAATGCCTTATTACCTACTTTGCAGTAGCTCTGACACTGGTCAAATAGTGGCAATACTCTTCACCTACCAAACAGGAAGGATTGCTTTAAGCATTACTTTTGACTATGAAAATTATAATGAAGCTAGATTCCTAGAGTATTTATGCCTCTACTTCTCACTGGAAGTGACATGTTCCAGCATCTTTCAGGGTTTAAGAATTGCCAGCAGTGTAACAGAACCAGGAGTCATAAAATCTAATTCACTTACTCTGCAGTCAGTTTCAAGACTAAGAAAGTCCTCATTTATTCCTATTCCCTTTCTTCATGTATTATTTTCAGGCAGCACCAACTTAACTCCTCTGGCACAGGAATTTTTATGACGATGAATGCCCATAACCATTTAGACATGAGAAATACTGTGTATGTGTAAACAGTCAGCAACAAAACCTTTCATTTGGGCACATCAAAGGTAATGAAATTATTTGTCCAGCAAAGTAAAAAAAAAAAAAGCACACAGACAAAAGGAGAATCCTGGATTAATGAATATAAAATTCCAGGATTCAGAATTCATACACAACAGATTCCTGTTCCAAATAAAAGAGTCCTCCTGCATTTTCAACCCAAAACAATTAATGATTGTTTTGAAGGCAGATCATTAGTTAATAAAGACCAACGGCTTGGGCTCTGAGGGACGGTCATTCTTGCTACAAGCACTGCAAATATGGATGCACACTGGCAAAATACTTTGCAACCTCTTACTCCAGTCTTGGAGCAGACTTTTCAAAATACTCCGAGATCAAAGACATAACAATTGTTCCAAAGTCTGAGAAAACGTTGGATGCGACTTAAAAATCTCCTCAGATTTTAAAAAGGCTTATAATTTATCCTGACATACTAAAATGCTAATAAAACACACAGACAAAAAGGTAAAGCCAGTAGTGAAGCCTACTTTGATACCTTCCAACCTGGATTTTTATGCAGTTGTAAAAGCTAGAAACTAATGGTTTAGAAGAAAGTGCAGAAACATCAATATTCACAGACAGAAAAACAGTAAGAATAACAAAATATAAACCTCCTCCAAGTCCTTCCAACTCTTGAATCACTAAAATATCTACAGACTCATGCAAATGATTTCAGGACTAGTGCTTATTTTACAATAAAGTTCTATGTTGCAAACGATTTCAAACAGTATCTTCCTTTGTCATTTGTCTGGTTTTTCCTATTTGATCCTCAGAGCTGTTAGAACGTGTTATAATTAAAAATCTTCAACACTTCCTGTCTCCCCAATTTTCTTATCCCAAACAGTTTCTGCCCGAATATCTGCTTCTTAGTCATGAGCATTCTACTTTTTTCTATGATACATTTATTCACTGGTATGCCCCTGATTTTTCTCTTATTACTAGACTTGTAACTATTTAATATTCTATGTGCCGTAGGCCAAAACATCTGATTTTACCAGCTGGGTTAGTGCTGTGAGCCAAATATCTTCTTTTCATATTGATTATGATTATCGTGTTGTATAGTTTGCATCTTTTAAATTACATAATTTTGTATTATATCATATTTTATCTAGCCTGTTTATTATTCTGCTTATCTGTCAGTCCTATTGTTGTTTAAGCTCCCACAGTGCTGTCTGCTATTTCTATGTGATGACATTCCTCTATATTTTCTGTTTATTTCTGACCAACACATACATCATTCCATTCTGTTTGTCTTACTATCTTATCTCCATGCTTACTCAGATCTCAGGTATTTTGTATGGAATCATCTGCATCTCTGACATAGTAACTGGGAGAAGGGAACTGCTTTCCCCACAAGACCTATGAAGTTTCTTCTCTGAAGTCAAAATTCCATTGAGTGAAATCACAAGCAGCATTCTAAAGTGAGTTTACATCATTGCCTGATTCTTGTGAATAGCACAGACCCTATTTTCTGGTGTTCTGATAAGCTTCCCAAAACTTACAAGCTCTTTTGTAGTGTTCTGTAGTTAGCCATCATCTTTCCCTACCTCTCTTTACTGCTATCAATAAAAAACAAGCTAGCATTTTGCAGGCAGCTCTGATCATATTCCAGGACATGAATGTAACTCCAACATGCAGCTACACTGTTCAGAAACTTCTGTGCTCTCCTTCTGGGTGCCTGTCTATTCCTAACTGCATTCATCATAATCTCTCTCTGGAATCACTATGTGATTCTATCTGGGTCCCATACACAGCTGGTTCTTTAAACCTGAGTTTTCTGAAATCCTGAGCTTATGTTGAAACTTCAAGATCTTCTGCAAACTTCCCAGCAATACTGTGTACAAAACCAACTTATATTCTAATGAATTTTGAAACATATTTTCCACCTCTTATAGTCTGCATGTTCTGTGTTCAGCTCTGTATTATAGCAATTGGTCAATGCCAAATTCTTTGATGAGCTGTTCCAACATAACATTCCACACTGGCTTCTGCTCCTTCCTCACTGTCATCTTTTTTTTCTCCCCCTCATTTTGCATGCTTCGTAACTTCCCTGTTGGCTCCACTCTTTACAGCACCCCTTGCTATCAGTTTAACCTTTCTTTTTTTTTTTTTGATTGGAATGGCTTAAAACTAGGAATCAGGATATTATAAACTTACCATACGGTAAACAATCTTCTCTTTTGGCATGTTTAAATAACTGTGCCTACAATTAAAATAAGGAAGACAAACATGAGAATACAGAGATTCTAAAACACATTATATCAAACATATAGTTCTAAAATACTTTATGCTTTTGAAATAATTAGTAGTGGTTACTAATTTAAATAGCATAAAAGGGAAAGAGTCTCAAGGAGCAGTTTTACTTCTTTGTAAGTCAAGGATACTGCAGCCCAGCCTTCCCCTCCCATCCACACAATCATGTAGGCAAGCCAACTCAGGGAGCTGAGCTGGCCAAAAAATCTCTAAAGACAGAATGAAAAAGGGTAAAAAATGAGAGAGGGGAAGAAAAACAGGAGGGAGGAAGCCACTAATTTTCAGCCAGCTCAGCTTTCTGAACCATCCAGCTCAGTGCTTGGTCACATAAGCTCAGTGCAGGTGCAACCACAGCACCTATTATCTCAAGCAGCTCATGTTGCTTGGAACCTCTAAAAAGTGAAGCAGACTTTGCAGAACACAAATACAAGCAGAAGCACCAGGGGAACTCTAGGTCCTGTTTGGGACTTCCTGGCACTGAACATCTCCACACATCTCCAGAAGCCTTGGTGATGATTTCTTAGACAAGCCAGCACAGAGAACACATCAAGATTTTGGTCACTGCATGAGAGGTGAACACATGTAAGTGAGGGTATTTAATAGCAGCAACCACACAGTGACAAACAGGACACAGTCCAGACTAAACTGCTGAGTATTTTATCCTGTTTCCCCAACAGCTTTTGAGAACTCCATGTTAAACCAAACAAACCCAGCTACAGAAATTTCTGACTGCAGGCCTGCTACAAACACACTTCCAACAACCTTGAATTCCTGTGCTGAAGGATTTACAGAAGAGCAAAAACCTTCCATAATAATTTTATATATAATTAAATACCCCAGAAATATTAAGCCCCCGCCCTACAGCGAGACAAATGGACTATTAACACCCAACAAAAACATGTTAAACATTGACAGTTCCCTCAGTTCACTTAGTATGCATCAAAAACTGTGTTCAGTCACTTCTTTCTCTTTGCGTTGTCACTAACCAAAAGAAAAACCCTTCACAATAAATATGCCTAGGAGTTAAATGAGAACAGACTTACCTTAAAAATATGTACTTTCTCACACATACCAAACACACACATGCCTCCTGTACTGCAGGTGTGGTTAAGAGCAACAAAGGCAATAAAAACACCTTCAGGCTATGTACCCATTCTAGTTTGTTTTGTTACTAAATTGCATTTTAGGATCCTAAATTAGCACTTCTGATCAGCTCTACTGCAAGCTACATAGGGGAATTTGATAATATAGATTGAATTTTTTAAGATTTTTAATGTTTTTACAAGTAACTAAGCAACCGTAAGGCATCCATTAACAATGGACATTTACAAAGGAGTAACGCTACAGAACTACCTCAGGCCCAGAAGAACAGCTATCAGAAACAAATACTAACATGAATGGTATAAATATAGCACAGCTTTTCTCAGTACACCACACCAGTATCCAAACAAAAAACTATTTTCCAACTAACATACAACAAAACTCTGCTTGTGTTAAAACTCCTGAAGATGACAGATGCTCTACAAATCCTTGGTGTAACTAACAAATGTAGAGTGCCTCTAAAACTTTTCCACCTCTCTGCTAACACATGCAGAAACTCATTTCTTCATCACTTGGTTCCTGTGTTCTGCTTTAAAAACCTATCAGATGGTTTCTTCACAAGGTTAGCAAGTTGGTAGCAGATGCCAGGAGATACTGCAGCATTTCTGAAGCACCTTATCTTCACAATTACCCTCTTTTCTGTAATAAAGTCCAGTTAAGAGCAAAGAGTGCTTTATAAGCACACACAGACTGCCTCCAAATTATTAGGACTACATTCAAGCATATTCAAAACAAAACAGTGTAATTCTTGAAGTAGTAATAATGCAGAGAAAGAGCTTTTTAATACAGCTTTATGAATATTCCTGGGCAAATGCATCTGGATGTCTGTGCTTACACTTCATACAATCATAGAAAGGTTTTGGTTGGAAGGGACCTTAAAGATCACGTAGTTCTAGCCCCCTGCCTGATACTGAAGAATTTCTCCTAAAATCTAATCTCAATCTCCTCTCTGTTTAAAGCCATTCCCCTGGTCCTATCCCTTGTCCAAAGCCCCTCTCTCCAGGTTTCCTGTAGCACCTTTAGGCACTGGAACCTGCTCTAAGGTCTCTCCTTAAGGAGCCTTCTCTCCTCCAGGCTGAACGAAGCCCAGCTCTCTCAGCCTGGCTCCAGAGGAGAGCTGCTCCAGCCCTCCTTCGCTTCTCAGCACACTGTCTAGGAGCTCCTTCAAAGGTGGCACAGGATCCTGAAAACATCTACACCCTTTCAGTCTTATATAGTTCCTAAATCCTGGCATCTTCCTATGAACTTCTCTTTTAATTTTCACATCCTTAAGGCCAACTTTGAATTCAGCTCTTGACTCCCCAGGAAAAACAGAACTTGAAGCACCTCAAGCCAGACGTGGGAAGAAATTAACCAACACACAAGCAGGAAATGAGACAACTCTTCAAATACTGTACAAGAAATTTTTTTAATGCTTTTCTAAAAAACTACCCCAAAAGGAACAGCTTCACAAACCTATACCTCAATTTATAACAGTGAACGTGACACATTCCATTTCACAACCATTTCTATTATTTCCTAACAGAAAGGTGAAATACGTATTGTTCCCCTACAGCAGTTTGACTATAAACGTAAGTAACAATATATTTTTATATCTAATATTCAAAACAGAACATCTAGTCTCAAGCAAAATCTTGCAAGGATTTCTAATATACTTTCAGATGTTGAAATCATCATAGCTACTCTTCAGATATGGAACGCAGCAGGAAATCCAGTGTCTGGGTTTTGTTCTGATTGTAGAAATGTCAAGAAAAGAAGTTTTCATTACTCCTTTATGAGTCAAAGTATGCAAAAGCATTCCCAAGTCCAAATTTCCCAAACTTTTGCACTTAGCATATATGTTTTCTAGGGGAAATAAAAGAGCACTTTAACTAACGCTAGCCTTTGGGGAAAGGGGGTATGTATTTTCTTCCAGCATGTACTACAGTAGGTCAAAGGTACTATCTCAGAAAAACCCTGCAAACCTAGAGCTTACAAGGACTATACTGAAAATAAAAGTACATGCTGCAGGAACAGCAAACATTAACAGAAACACAGAAAAAAAGGAGAGATCAGCATTACAGTATCCAGCTTAAACTTCCTGCCTTGAAGGAAGAAAAACATCCAAGGCACACCATTTCAGAAAATCTGATACAAACAAAGTAATTAATAAGCTTGGTTTGCCACCTGCATAGACATTTCAGTGTCAGCAACTGACAATACTCAAAGTAAGGAGCCTGTCTATTGGAGTATCCAGGCAATCAAAGTTACGCCATGGCCTCTTCACTTTAATGAGGACATACAGCATACACCAACTTACCCAACCTGTTGAACTGTTGAAAAGTATGTGACTCCCTCTCTTATAAATAATTAAGCCACCTACAAATTAGAGAAAATCAGTGGTGTGCAAGCAATGACGACTGTCAAGTCTGGTTTTGCTTTAGAAATAGCATGGTGCAAGGAAAACAAAGCCTAGTTTCTTAGTAATCCAGGAGAAACACACCACACCTTCCAATTGTCTGCATAACCCACTTCAGGCCCAACCTCCATGAGCTGTATCAATCAGGATCATCTCCAGGACATGTTCCCCAAGCTATACAAATCACCATTAAGGGTGGCCTGACTGTTTGGTAGCAAGTATATCTCCTTGCCAAGCAGGAGACACAACTCTGCATCTACCCTCTGGTCGTAACCAGCCAAGTCAAGGACTGGGAGGATAATTTCAGCCTCTATGGGAAGAGAAGAAAACGATCTTTCATTACTCTGGAGCACCCCCTAGTAGTCACACAACATTCAGGTCCAGGGAAAGCTATCAGCCATCCCTGCCTTCAGGCCAGATGTAGGGAGGTAAACAAAGTGAGGGAGGCCATGCTGTCAGAGTAATAAATTCACTTGAAAGTAGAGAATATTTCATGCATTATATGTGCAGCTAATGGCAAAATAGATTAGTTCAATCCCTTGTTCTTACTGTCTTCAACACAGTAAAATATTACTTCTACTGTAAGTCACGCGTGTTTGTCAGCACATCAACATGGTGCTTAAGCTGACAAACTTCAACACAGAGCCCAGTTAAAGGGGTGGCAAAAGGAGCTGAGTTTTATTTATTTATTTATTTAAGGTAAGTAACTTTAGTTATTTAGCAGTTGAGAGCCTGAACAGTTTAGACTAACATGCAGAGAGCTAACAGAATCCTTCCTTTCTACACTAACAAGACTAAAACCACAGATTTTAAATACTTAGAAGTGAAAAAAAAAGAAGATACAGCTAAAGACAGCAATAGAGCCTAACAGGAAAAGAAACAGTCTTACGATAACAGAACTCCTAAGCCTTGAACTAACTACAGTACTTCTGGTGAAAAGAAAAAGGGAAGTATCAGACAAAGCTTCATTAGAATACTCAGTGCCATTCAGAGAAGAGACTCAGTGCTTCCAGAAAGGAGTCAGAGCCCTGGGTATCACCAGACACAAGAATTTTCCTCTTCTCCTTGTATCACCATTGCTTGTTGTAAACCTTTATCACCAACACATTAAGTAACAACACCTTCTGAAAAAAAAACCAACGCCAACAGACAATCCTAACATCACTAATTCTTTGAGAATGTCAAAAATATAGAGACTTGGGAAACATTCTATTTAGAAATAGTCTATTTTTGTGCCTCTGGGTCCAAAAGAATAGAGTTAGAGAGTTCTTTCTTCCCTGGAGCAAAATTTACATAAGCATGTAGCTATTGCTAAATAACTTTTGCATTAGAGACAGCTCAGGGAAATGCCCTGTTCTTAAGACTCTCGAGTTTCATCAGATCACTGTGTAGGGCGTTTTATTTCTTTTAATTATTACTCACACTTGTATACTGAATCACTTATAAAACAAATAAGGTTTAATAAGTTTCAATGCCCAAGGCTACCTCAACATGATGACATCTCTGTCACGCAAGAACTGGGAGTGCTGCACCCTGCAGCAATAACTAAAAAGCTGTTTGATATAATGGTAGGTTTAAAAGCAAACCTCCAGACCAAGAGAATTTAAAATGCAGATTCTTGAAACAGGTTAGAAGTTTCCTTCAAGTAAACAAATGTTATTAAAAAAAATAATAAAAACTGAGTCATATTAATCCAACATTTAGAATCCCTCCAATACACAAATCCAACATCAATAATCCTTCAAATGCACCAAGTGTCTAAACACAAAAGTGAATTTAATT
>JAVHNF010057591.1:3287-14371 GCA_034783455.1 Micropsitta finschii
CCATGGAATGGGTTTTGTTTCCTTTCCTATTGGTATTTAAAGTTAGCTGTATAATTCTATATATCATCAGCTAGCGCTGATTTGGTTTTAGCTTTATAATTCTATATATTATCAGCTAGTGCTGATTTGGTTTTAAAGTCAGCTATAACTTAAGAAAGCAAAGCAAGCCTCTCTTCAGAAAACATAACTTTATTATTAGTTGCAATATACATTGTGTTCCTTTAAGAATCCTAAACTCGTATATGCTTTTTTTCCCATTGAAAATACCATGTGTATGTATATATGTTTTTATATATGTATATATATATATAAATGTAATTTATTGAACTGGAACACGATGGGACAAGAGAGACAAGCTCAGAAATCACTTGGCAAAGTAAATGCCACCTCCGTGGGTCTGTGCTGGATGTGCTAAGGGGAGTGGTATAAAAAGAACAGGCCAGATAGAAAGAGCGATGGGTTTGGGCCGTGGGTTAGGTTCCCAGTGCTGCAGAGGTGATGTGTACAGTAGTTACCGTTGCTATTGCTCAGTCCTGGGTGCCAGCTCTTCCCAAAGGCAGGCGGGTCCGCACAGCATCATTGGTAAGGCCGGCTGTGCTCCCTGCAGATGGTCCCTGCCCTTGGGAACAGGGAGTTCGGTTCCCTTGGCAGCAGCTCTGCTCCGTTCTAATCTGGTTAGAGGAGGAAGAATCCCTCCGGGGCATGGGGAAACCAAAGAGGGCCAATGTAAAGTGGCTTCTATGCAGGTGAAGGGGTCAGCAACAGCAGGGAGAGCTGCCTCCGGGTGGGTTTCCCTGTGCTAATGTCCTCAGAAGGTAACTCTTCAGCTGAGGGTGGCACCAGCCCCTGCTGTGCCTTGGGGCTGGGTTTCACTTCTCTTTGCTGTTCTTTCAGCCTTTTGCTTGTTAACCTGGTGTCCAAAGAGCTTCCCCGGCCACACGGCACGGCCGAGCTCAGCTGGGCAGAGGGAGAAGCCTTCCCCACATCAACCCCACTGGTTTCCTTCTGTGTCTCCTGTACGCGTCTGAGCCGCGGATGGTTCCTGGCTGAGAGGACGCGTTTGAGCAAGGCACTGAGCGCCGGCTTCCCCCTGCCTGAAGCCAGGTCGGAGGGAGCAGATGGGCTCTGTCCTTCCTATGGAGGGTCGCTGCCCTCCCCCCTACAAAGTGCTTGTGGGCTCGGAAGGGATGTGGAGAGCGTGGGCACTGATTTACTCCTCCCGACTTGCCCTGGAAAAGTGCTTTCAGGAATGCCATCCTCATCCTGCTGCTACCCCTGCAGCGCCTGGCACCGCTGGATCACGCCTGCTTGGTTCCCTTTCCAGCTGAAGGAGCAGGTGAGGTTTATCACCACTTTATCACCACTGCAGCGCTCCTCTTCCTGCCATCTTTCCCCAGCAGCATCTGGCAAGGAGGGATCTTGCCCAGGGAAAAGAAGGTGCCTCAAGCCAGGCTGCTGGAGGATGTGGAGCAGGGGACCTGCATCGCCTCCTGCTCACAGCCAGTGTCACCAGTGGCTGGGGAGAGCAGCTGATTGCACTGGAATCATATTTGAGTGAAAAGCTGGTGTTTTGGGGGGAATTACAGCTCATTTCTCTCTATAGAGACAAGAAAATACAAGTGCCTGGATCAACCTGTATAAGGAACTTCCCTTAGGGCAATTCCAAGGACATAACCTGCATCTACACATCCTTCATCCATCCACGCTGCTGGGACCGAGCCCTGACTCTGACTGTTATTGCACAGAGGTCCCTTTCCTGACTCCATCCACAACTGGGTTCAAAGGGATAAAAGGTGGGTGATGCCCTGACACCGTCGCAGGTGGGATCCAGCTCTGGGGATGCAGCTCAGGACACACTGATGGATCCAGGCTGCCAGGGAAGGCAGCGAGGGGCTGGTTTGTCACTGGGGGATGCCCTGTTCTCATAGTGCAACATTCACAGGCATTTTCTTCTTGCAGAACTGGAGGGAGAGGCACAGGTTAAACCGCTTCCCTTTGGCCAGTGCCAAAGTGTATTCATAGTTAGGGCCATCGCCTTGGACGAACTGGCCAGCACGGTCCCACCGTGACCACCGCGCAGCTTGTGCTGTATCTGCTCCACAAACGGAGTCTAAAGCCTTTCCTTTCACCCTGTTGTGACCACAGGCACAGGCAGCTCTAGGATCTGGCTTCTCTGCACCCCTGGACCGGTCCACAAGCTCCTCTAGGGCAGCTCATACACCAGTGTCCCCAGATGTACATACAGCAAGGCAGATGTTGGATGGATGCTCCATGCTCTGCCTCCAGCTCCCCACCTTGCTGAAGGGATCAGTGATCCCCCCCAGAGGGGGTTGTGCTGCTCAGGAGGAGATGGGGATGCGCTTGGATGGGATCTGTGCTCCTGCTGTGGAGCTCCTGCTTAACCGGTGGACCATGAGGACACCCACTGCTAATCCCTACCCACCAGCTGCTCTACGCTTCCCTCCAGCATTACTTTCAGGCCATTTTCCAACTGATGAAGGAAAACAACAGATTATGACTGTAAAGTTATGGTGAAAGGACTGGGTCCTGGTAGGACAACATTATTCCTTGCCAAGAGGAAGAACAATTGACTCCTTCTTTAGACTCGCCTCTCATTCCTTCCCAGCTCTATATACGTCATATATTATATTACTCTATTTTCTCATAACTTTGACTTAGCTCTTTCAGTTTCAGTAGCGCAAGTGATTAATTCCAAAGGAAAAGGGAAAAAAATAAGGGAAAACGAGAGAAAAAGCAGCCCCGTGAAATATTTACAGGATAGTTCATTGTGCAGAGGAGACGAGGTTTGGCATGGGGAAAAGCCTGGGTTTTGAATGCGCCAAGCGGGGTTGATCCCACATTCCTCCTCTCCCCTCTGGGATCCTGCCCTGATCATTAAAACTAAGGAGCTGTTCAATGCCTTTCCCCAGTGCAAACTTGCAGAGGATGTGCAGGGCGATGGGGAGGCTGCCTTTGGGCTCCTGGTAAAGGCAGCATCCAAAGGGATCTAACCTTGGGAAGCAGCCTTTCACTTTCAGCTCCCACTCCAGCCTCTCCTCGTGACCCGGCACCTTGGGTGCTGCTCTCCTCTCAAGGACCATGGCTTTTTAAGGTACTGGATGGTGGGGATGGGGAAGGGACTTTATACACCTGGAATCAAACCATGAAGTGGAAAGTGGTGACTTCTTTAACATAGCAAAAGTTATTGCAGTATAAATGCACCCCTGTCACCCAGCGCAAGCAGAGAAGGGGAAGGTTGGTGGGTGAGGAGCACTTCAGTAGTCACCCAACCTGGGAAGCTCCGAGCGCTGCTCCCACAGCATCCATTCTCCTCCAGATTAGGCCCATGGCCATTTACATCAGCAGATGATGCTCCACCCTGTGCCTCTCCCCCCACCCTCCCTTAGCTGTGCATGACAGAGCATCCCAAGAGTCCCCTCCACTGCAGGTCTTCTGCAGAGAGCCTTCTATTAAGCCAAGCATCTGCCCCCAGAAAACCCCAGTGAGAGCTGCAAACCCCATTGCTCTCAAGCCTGGCTGGCTTCCCCAGCGGCCGAGACCTTCTGGCTAATCCATGTTAGTATTTCTGTGAAGACAGAGGTAGAGACCTCGGGCAGCTCTTTGTGGAGGGCATGGTAGGCTTCTTCATAGACCTGCAACAGGGAGAGAGCAGGGATTAGCAGAGGCAAAAGTCATCTGCAGGAACAAACCAGCCTTAGGTCCCCTCTCGTCAGCACCCACAGGTCCAGCGCGTCTTGCCCACGCCTCAGCAGGGTTTTCTCCCACATGGAGCAGGCTATGGAATGAAGAGATGCTGCTGGTGGGGCAGGAAAGCATCAGCGTTGCCGCTCGCCATCCGTACGTTACCCGGCACCCTGCTGCCCTTTAGCCGCACATCCCAGCCCCATCCATTTCCTGCTTCTTATGCCACTAAGGAGGAGGAAATCCTTACCATGCCCTTGGATGTAAAGGACAATGGGGATGTTCCCATCGTGCCTTGTGCGGTTTTACTCTTTTCATGTCCAGAGTGTCCAGTTACTTTTCCAGTGACAAAAGCTTGCCCCTGGTCTCCCTGTCTCTCTTTCAGACCCATTCATGTGCTAACAATTGGTTAATCAGACGTGGCTCTCTTGAGCAGATGTGAAGTGCCTTTTGTTGTGCAGCTTTGGAAGGGCCCCTGCACCTTTACACGCTGGAGCACAAGGTAAAGGTTGGTGCTCACACAGCTGCCATTGCTCAGAAGAGCTTTTGGGGTCAGCACTTTACCTGCCTATGAGCCTTGCTCTGTGTGTACACCAAGATGCCTCACGTCCAGGGCACACAGTCACTGCTGGGTCAAGTCTTGGGGTCACAGCCTGGCTGTGGTTGGTGGAAGGTGCCCAGGAAGGGCTGTATTTGGGCTCAGCAGTGCCTCAACCCTGCTTTGCCTCCAGGCTCCCTGCCCTCACTGAGGCTCAGGCCAACACTGACACACCAGTACCCTAAAACCCGAGAAACCCGGCTGACCTTGAGCGTTTTGTCCTGACTTTGCACTGTTTCCATCAGGAAATAGGACCCTTTGATGTCGCAGAGCTTGTCGGAAGAGCCGTGTAGCACCAGGATGGGCAAAGTCAGCTTGGGCAGAGCTCGCTCAATTCTGGCAATGGCATTCATCAGCTGGATGACGAAGGAGACCTTCATGCCGCCGTGGTAGACCAAGGGATCAGATGTGTAGGACTCCATCTGGCAGCGACAGAAAGGTAAGTTGAGGTTAGCAACACTTCATGCAGGGAGGGCAAAGCCTGGAGGTGAGGAGGCTCTTCCCTGCACTTGGACAGGCACTTCCTGCTCTGTCAGGACATCCTGCCATCAAAGTCAAGGTCAGGGTCTTACTGTGGCCAGCCAGAGGTGCTCACACATCCCTGCCGTGTTTTTCTCTCTTCCATCACTGGAAAACATTCGAGCCAAAGCCCTTTCTGCAGGCAAACAACCAGTGTCATGGACTGTTCCCATGGGGGCACCTGCCTGTGTTTTAACCCTTTGCCATGTCCTTCTGTCACTCAAACGTGACATCTCCTCTGCAGAGGGTTCTTGGTTATTTGGTAGGCTGATGCTCTCCAGGTCCTCATCCCGGACCGTGGCTACACCTACAGCCACTGACACATCTGATTGCAAAGGGCTCTTGTGCTGGGGGTTTCCCTTCCAGGTACCGAGGCGGGCAGTGATGGTTGAGGCGGTGGGCAATAAAGCAGCGGTGGGCAATAAAGCAGCGGTGGGCAATAAAGCAGTGGGGGCAATAAAGCAGCCCGCAAGCGGCTCGGCCCTGCTGTGCTGGGCAGGGTTGGGCGCTGCAGGAACAGGCAGAGCACGGTCAATGATGTTTGTACACAGGCACTGCCAGCACGCTCCAATGCGGGGCTGGTGCTGGCACGGCCTCCGTCCGCGCTCTCCCGGCCCTGGCAGATGTGTATGGAAATGCCGGTTATTTATAGGAGAGCCGGAGCCGGCTCCTCCTTCCCGCCCCGCAGCACATTGAGGCTCTCTTGCTGCATGTGCCTGGCCCAGTGGGACCACGGGAGGGAAGGGGACCCATGAGGACACCCCAGGGACGTGTAGCACAGCACAAACACGCACAGCATCACCTGCCTGGTCCCACCGAGAAGCCAGAAAGGCTTTGGGGTGCATTCTGTATCCAGCTCCCTGTGAGATGAGTGTCAGGGTGGCAGGATGGGTAGGGACAGTGACAGGACAAGAAGGAATGGTTTTAATGACAAGCACCCTTGCGTAGATGATGGGAAGGGGAAAAATAATAACCCAATGTCAACCTGGATGGATCAGGACTGATGGGGAGCATCCTGTTGCTTGTGGATGAACAGTCAGTGTTGACGTGCATGGGGTGAGTGCGAAGCAGCAGCTTGCTGGGGAAAGAGGGAATGATAGGGAATGGGTTTTACATCCTGCAAGCTATGACCTGCAGGGAAGGCTCTGCAGGGGTTAGCACAACAGCTTCTCTTTCTGTAATGCTAAGACATAAGCAATCATCAGGGCTCCTCCTGCATTACATTCCCCTGCTTAGGGTCTGCATCTTCCCTTCACATTTAGCAGAGCAATAAACTCATTATCAAGTAATTGCAGCCTCATCCTAAGGGGTTCCCACCCCTGTGATGTTATTCCTCTTGGAATGCCAGGACTGGGGTTTAAAGGTTGCTTCTTGCTCTCTTTGTGCCTCTTGCTGCGGCAAGCAGATCAAACAAACATCTCCATAGCATCCTGTGCTTCAGTCCCTACAGCCCGAGGACAGCCTGCTGGGAACACAAATTCATCAGGAAATTCTTGGATGATGTCCCAAAAAATACTTGTAGAGAACGGAAAGTTGGTCTGGCAGGAGAATGAGCCTGACACATAAATAATGGATGCTCCCAGCACATGGTGTGCTTTGAAGCTGTGCGTCTTGAGTCCAGGAGGAGGGTGAAGTGAGTGTTGGAGGCAGAGGACCGAGATGCTGGGATGTCCTCAGTAATACCTGGAGCCCCAAACCCATGTGTTTGAAGATGGTCAGGACAGTGCTTTACATCACAACCCACGCTGCTGTCAGCCGTGTATACGCTTGTAGGTGTGGAGGCAGCACAGCAAGGGGGGTTTGGTGTCTCATTTTGAAGGCTGCTCCATTACAAGCAGCCTCTAATGAAGCAGATCTATGTTTTTATCCTCTGCAAAAGGATTTCCTTGCTCTGTGGGAAGGGCAGAGGGAAAACAATGATCAAAGGAAGCTCTTGAGACTTGGAGCATCACAGAGCAGAGGAAGCAGCAGCAGCAAATATTTAGGTAGGAAGACAACACAACAGCATGTATTATAAACTGGCCAGTGGTTGCTGTGGTGATTCCTAACATCACCCCAACATATCCTAGTTCCTGGAAGAGCTGGGGTTTGCCACTGCAGTGAGTGGTGGTGGTGCAGCAGAGACAAACCTGGCTTTAAACCACAACCACAGCACAGGTTGCTGTCACGTCTTGTACCCAGAGTGGGTGCAAGGCAAACTGAAGGATAGAATAGTGATGGCCGCAGTGTTCTCCTGCGTGCAATCAGTGCCGCTGACTTCAGAGATGTTTCACCTTGCTGCACCAGCAGAGATCTCGCCTTCACGCATTAGTCAAACACTTGGTTTGGGGTGGGTTTGGACAAGATACCAACCGTGCAGTGACTTTCAATGGCATTAAGGTTCTCACCTCCTTCTTGTTGCGGGATATTGCATTTGGATCTATCGATCCCAGGGACAGGTTTGGGAGAACCAGGTTGAGCACTTTCGCTGCAAAAACCTGTGGGAGAGGAAAGCAAAGCAGTTCAAGGGCTTGCGAGAGCAAGAGGGGTAAGGGAGAGGGTGAGGCCCCGGGCTCATGGGAATCAGCACGAAGGTGAAAGAGCTGAGAAATGGCAACTGGCACCGGAGAAAGATCTGCCCTATGCTTAAAGCATCTTAAAGAGAAAGTGTGCTTGAGGTACTTTGCCTTTTTCTCTTTCTCAGGTTAACTTCTCCAGTGCTTCTCAGTTAAGTACTTTGATAGGAAAAAGCCATTTCCAGCCCTCGGAAGGGCTGGGATTTGTTGGTTTTATTGCCCTTTCCTCGCTGCCCCAGCTCTGATTTCAGGCTGCAGCACATAAGTGATGCTTGGTGTGATTTGCAGTAGTTGCCTAGGCTGCGGTCTTCTTGATAAGCATATTCACCGGGGAGCCTGTAAATAAACAGCAGCAAAATGTGCCTGCATCGGCTAAGGAAATCCAGGGCTCGCTTGTCTGCTGGGAACACAACAAAAGCCTTCGGCAGGATGGGAACCATGGGCAGAAGAAAGGGTAAGGCCTTTGGTTTCAATAGCACTACAAGCACGTTGCTGCCAGGTTCTTCTCTGATCCTTGAATGCTGCCTTTAATGAAGAGATCAGCACTTAAGCCGTAAAATACACCATTAGTGTCTGCTGGTCTGGTTTATGGCCCTCCCCTTGCAGAGAGGCTGTCACACATGGTCTCTGTTTCTGCTGGTGCGCAATCACTTCTGAGCGGTCCCTGACATTGCAGATCACAGATGAGAGATGGCAGAGTAATTATGATATTAAAGGAATAAAGCAAGGTTGAAGTCAAAGTCATTGGGGAAGCAATAAAAAGATCACAAGGAGGTTTGGGAACACGTGCCCCTCGACTGGAAGTGTAACCATTAATGGTTAAATGGTTAGTTTAACCATTAGTTAAACTAACACTAAGTTTTGTGTTAGTTTAACTAATGGTACACAATGCACAGCGTAGACACTTTTCTTCCACATCTCAATGAAACAGGAGGAAGCAGCAAGACCTCTCTCCAATTGGATTTGCAACTGGATGTTTCTATCCAGACGCAGGGCACCGATGAGGATGCAAAAAGCGGAATCTGATTTTCCTGCACATGGGCTGGGCTGGTGGGGCAGAGGGAAGGTGTTTCTCAGGCAGACTGAAGGTTTCAGTGTGCATCTGGCTGCTGTTGTTGTTGCCTTGAGCCCTCATTTGTTTAGGCCAAGGTAAATTCTTGCTCAGCTGGAAACTTCCCCAGCAAAGGGATGAATGCAACGGTCCTTGGGAAAGCGGCTCAGGGCCGAGGATCGTACCAGATCCAAGGGAAAACCAAAGCCTTTGTGCCTCAGAGGAACAAACACCAATGAAACGGGGCTTGGCTTTCAGAGGGAGAAACAGCACAGAAGTGGTTTATGTGATTTATGGGAAAACGGGGCTGACACAGGAATACTCTGCCCGTTTCACGCCTTCCTCTTTGCAACGCCGGGACTGATCCAAACTAAATTTGACAGAGCAGGGATATTATAAAGATGAATTAATTCTTTATCAGTTTTGAGGTGCAGCGATGGATTTGAAAGAGAAAGCAGCCCAGCGTGCATTTGTATTACTGTGTGTGAGAGGCTCTCTAGGAAAGAGGCTGTATGCACACCTCAGAAATACTTCAGCTAGAGACTGGGATTTCCTACACTGACATAAAGCAACAGTCTGGTCCCAGAGAACTGGTGAGCCCTTATTTCAGGAAGGGTTTAGCATCTTCCTCTAGAAGAAGGAAAATCTTTCTCTATTTTCCTTGTCTTGACCAGGAGCAGAGGGTAAATCACTGTGAATCACTCAGATTCAGACCCTCCTTTCTTGTTCTTGATATTTATTCTTCCCTTTCCAAAGCAAGGAATAACAGTGCACTTAGGGAACCCTTATGCTGGGTCAGGTATAGCCTCACCTGTGAAGAGTCAGCTCCCAGCCTCCTAAACCCCCCCTGTTGGTGCTCTGACTCCTATTTAAATGAGTTTTCCCAGACAGGATGGCTTCAGGATTCACTTTTCCCCTCTGGAAAGCAGGTGGGACTGAGGGGGAGGCACTCAGAAGGGAAGTATCAATCAGCATCCAAGTGATGCAGATCTCATCTGGGCTTTCCATTTTAAAGCCAGGGGTCTTAACGGCCTTTCCTTCCCTGGAGGAGGGAGGTGGCTCAAAAGCACCTTTTGGTGCTTGTAGTGATGGGTGAGGTCAGTTGATGGCATTGGCGACAGCAGAAGGTGTGACAGGATTATACTGAGGCAATCTGTTCCTTTCACTCCGAAGGGGGAGAAAAAGCAGGAGAAATAGTTTAGAAACAGATGAAAACAAGAGGGAGAAGAGTCGAGGGAGAAAGGATAAAGGAATGAGTCTTGTGGGAATGAGATGTCTGTCCTTCCTGCTGGCTTAGCTGGTCCTTCCCGCTTCCAGCCCCTTTTAGGAATGTTGTTTGTCCTTTTAAAGCTCCAGAAGGGAGGGGAGAGCTGAGGGTCAGCTCCCTGCAGAGCCTCCCTGGTGAAGGGCAAACCGGAGGGGGAAAAGCCTCAATGCAAACCGAAGGAGATGGTCTGCACAAGAGCCAGCTGTGGTACCAAGCCGAATGGGGTGCTGCCGGCGCAGTGATGCTTTAGCTGGGAGCCTCCTTTAAGGCTCAAGAAGGATTCCTGGGATCCAAGGGCTTTAGTTTCGTTTCGAAAGCGGTCATCCCCCAAACACCAAAAATAACCTTGGCCTCACTTGCCTGTGTTGCGACTGTACCAGGCTCTGCATGAGTCAGGAAGAAAGCTGTAGGAGAGGAAGGGGAAGGATGGCACCGTGTGGGCTGCCGCAAGGTGTGGTGAAGAAAGCACAGGCTGCTCCCACCTCCCGAGGCAGCATCCCTACCCCACTCGCTCTTAAATAAGTTGTTCTTATTTCTGCACAGGTTCAGGATTCACTTCCCCTCCGCAAAGCAAGTGGGGGAAGCACTCAGAAGTGACTGGCATCCAGGAGGAGCAGAGCCCTGGCATTTTAAGGCTGGAGATCTCAATGCGTTTCCTCCAGCGAGGTGACCATGTGCAACATGGGTTTGCGCTTACCTTGATGGGAGTGGCGACTTCTGGGCTGGCTACCACTAAAGGAGAGATTAACAGCATGCCTGAGAACTCACTGGGTCTCTCGCTGACTGTCAGGATGGAGATGGCTCCCCCCTGCAATGCAAAGGAACAGCCCACAGCTCAATACAGGTGTCAACACCTTTGTACAGTCACCTTGGTACTGGAAGGGCTTTAGTCCGAACAAGCAAATTCTTTCTGTCACAGTGAGAGTGCACTGTGGGCAGTGAGGAAGGCTGCAGGAGTAGGGGCACTGCGTGTCTGGGTTTTATGGGGGAGAAGAGACCTGGTTTCCGTTCCTACGCTATAAACCCTCCCATCACACTGAACTCAACCCCCTGTGCAATGTTCATCAGCTCCATAGGATGCCTTGTGTCCTCCTCAGTTAAAAGGACTAAGAAGAAATGTCTCAAGTGGCTGTTCAGGTGAGACTTGAAAGGTTGAGGCACTATCAGTGTGATAGATTGGGATGATTCTGTGGAGCCTGGGCTCCATGCTTGAGGCTCTGGTAACCTGGGCAACAGCAAAGCCACCCCAAAATCCTCACTAATCACTGTTGGTTCAATGTTTTCCTCCTCAGTGTCCCCAGCCCCACAGCGCTGTGCCCAGTGAGCAGAACATGTGTGTTTCAAGTTGACTGCCACATCTGCGGAGGCAGGACAGAAAGGTGGTGCTGTGCT
>JAVHNF010057595.1:0-11072 GCA_034783455.1 Micropsitta finschii
TTATATTAGTATCAACATTTTCTTTTAAAATCAGTAGATCTGGTAATGTATTAATTAAATTAGTAAATTGCAAAACATTTCTTTTGAGAAGCATTTTGAAATAGTAACATGAAAAGACTATCAATTCACTGTTAATATTATGAAATATCTTGACAACATAATGATTTCAATTAACTGTGATTGGAAATTTAACTTGCACTGATGTAAAATGCTACAGAAGAAAAGTGGCATAACTTAATATTCTGACAGTTATGCAACACTACTTTGAGTTTGTGTATGTAAGACATAACCTGGGAGATTGTTTCTAGATGGAGACAGCAACATTTGTCTTTTCAAAGCCACAGTTTGTTATATTCTAGCATTTATGGAACATGGTAATCTACTGTATCTGGTTCAGCTGGTTGATGACAGCACACTGAGCCATCACTTTGGAATCGCTGACTGTTACTCGTTTCCTTCCCCATCCCCAAATACACAAATCAAGAGTATGATGGCTAAAATGTCTATACTTATAGACGTCCTACTGGATGTGCAGTAACTTTGACAAAAGTTGTCTTCCCAGGAGAGTCGTATTTCTAATAGCAAAACCTAGTACAAATGTGTTATTTTTTTTTAACCAGCAAGGTATGCTAATGTAAGACTTGTTCATTATGGTAAGAATGGTTCATTACTTACCTTCCAGATATTAACAAGTGATAAAGTTTTCTTGCATTCTTCATTTTGACACATGCTCATGTTAGATTTTAGTTTGGAAGAGCATAGAATGTTCAACAAAAGCAAAAATAAAATCCTTTTTCTTTTTCCTAAACACAAGGCTAGTATCAGAATCATCATGTACAGGCTGAAAGTTCATATACAAAACAGAAATATTTACCAGCAAAAGAAAGAAAGAACAAAAACCCCAACAGCTAATGGTTCTCAATAAAATAATTTCTTCACCCATAGATATTCCTTTTAAGTATGTGCTCAGAATGTAAAGGCTTAATTTCTTACTTATATTTTTTCTGCGTATTTTTATATTTATGTATTATATAGCGACTCATTTGTCATATCAGTCTTACTTAACAAACATTGAACTGTTGCTGTTCTAATGCAACAGAAATTTTTAAGTTCTTAATGGTTCACTAATGACCCATGAGCAAAACAGCCAGGAAAAGAAACTTTATCTAGGCTTAGGAAACAAATATATAAAAAACTTATAAGGTCTTCATGATGTCTCATAAATCAGAGCTGTGCTTTGTTAAGCACTGCAAAGGCACATGCACATAAACAGATGCTTTCCTAGAGAGCTTTTAGTTCGATTAAGATGGAAAGAGGATGAGAGACCCAGACTCAAATTCTATGCTGAAAGCTTACCCAGTAAGTTAGTATCAGCATTCAGAAGTGAATATGAATTAACTACTCTACCTGATAGTTTTAAAAAGTTAAATTTCCCCTTTTAATGATCTTTTACTGTGCCCCTGTTTCAGAAGCTCATGACTATGTGTTTAGTCATTTAGTCCCCACTGAGGGACATAATCAGCTGGTAAAACTACTTAGCCAAATTGTGCTAATCAGAAGAAACACCACATTTTAGTTCTTTTGTAATACTAAGGAAAAAGGAGTTATAAGTTCCTTTAATTTTGAAGGAGACGTTGCAGGGGAAAATAAAATCCGTGATACCCCCTTTCCAGCTTTGTGTGGCAGCAGTAGAACTTGAGAATAATTACCGTTCTCTCAGTTCAGATCTCAGGTGGCTACTTTATGATTGACTTGGTGTGAAAATGACTTGGATAGGGGAAATAGGATCTCAGGAAATAGATCTCAGATCTATAGCTGAGACATAGCATCATAAAGGTTTTTTTTCCTAGCCCTTTCAGAAAAGGTAACCTGCTTTCGAATAGTATTATGTCTAAATATTATGCCTGGCCAGGACTGTCAGATTGTATCAAGAAACTCTTGTTCAACCTTTGTTTGGAAAAGTGATATTATTCCATAAGAGTAGACATGGTTCCTTTCTTGTGTGCATGGAAAAAAACCTAATAAGGTTAGAATAAACAAAAATTATCGTTATTCCAAGTGCTTAAGTAATTTCTTAGGCTTTAAAATATAAAAATGAATTGTGCCCTAAAATGTTGTCAAATAAAAAAAAAAAACACCGAAAAGCAAAACCAAATGAAAAAAAAAATAAATGGCAGCCCCCAAAATTCCCAGTACCAAACGAAAAACTTTCAAAGAACTTTGGAATATGAGCCATTAAAGCAAATAAGTGTACTTTAATAGATGACCTTTCTGCATTGAGAATTTTATTGTCTTTCTGTGCCTGTGTTCTTGAGATGTTGAAGTGAGCTTAGAGCTGCTTGTAAATAATGTAGCTCTTTGGTAAAGGGTTTTAAGCAGCAGTTGTTATGACCATGAAGTGTAGGATTATCTGTCAGGTTTTCATATCAGCTGCACAACTGATTTTGTGCTGTGGTGTAGAAAAGCAATGATAGGATGGGCAGTGTACAACTAGTTTGAGTGGGATGGGGGGAGCATGGGAACTTTGTAATGTTTGCTTTGCAATACTCTTCGGCTTGGTTTTGTTCCCCTAGTTTTTGTAATGGTAACAGTCCCTTATTTATCTTACTGGATGTTTCTTTCTAGCAGATTGTATTTTAATTCTGAATTAAACACAGTGGAAGTGGAGAGAAATAACTGTTGCCTTCTGTGTTGTATGTATCGTTAATGGGGAGGCTGTGGTCCTGACCCTGCTCTTGCCTAGAATTCCAGAACAAGGAACTTCAGGTCTTCAGGTTCTGGATTTCATGTTCCAATATAGTGTTAATGTGAGATTTTCTTTTGATAAATTAGCACTCTTCAATAACTACAAATTATTTTACTCAATTAAAATGCCCTTTTACTAGCAAGCTTGCAAGGCATGTTTTGAAGAACAGTGAAAACAATGTCATTTGACTTCTGCTCTATGTACTTATAAGGAAAACTGAATAAAAGAGGATCTAGGGATGTTTCTTCCCCTGACCTGGTAAAGAAGAGAATTTAAGACTTTCTGCCTGGTGTTTCTGTTCTTATTTAGCTGACATACTGCGATTGAAGACATGAAATACTTTGATTGAAGATGACAGAAATATTAGTGGTCTTTTCTGTCTGTTGGAACCACTTACCAACTTCAATAAGTACTTGTAGTTGTTGTCTGAAAATGTTTTTTCTGTGAGCTCTACATCTGAACATGGAGTTACTAAGTAGCTTTTTATCTTTTCACATATAAAGTTGCTTTGTTTAGACATCTCTAAATACTTAGGGCAACAACAGGTAATTCCTGAAAAGTGTGGATATAGCTTTCATTTCCTTGTGAGAAATCCTGGCCTTCTTGGAAAAGTTTCATGATAATTTGTGAAGTAGATTTCTTCAGTTCGTCTCTTCTTTCTACAGAAGAATCTTTTTACTGATCTCATCATTAAACAAAGTGATCTATTTCTGCAGTATAGTGGTTAGCATTGTAACAGAACTCTATTATTCAGATGCTTAATTATTCATTTATACCTTGGCAGGGTTTTGACTTCATTTAGGTGTCCAGTTTCTTGACATTTATTGTGAGAGGATTGTATGGGTTTTTTTGTTTGTTTGTGTGTTTGTTTTGTTTTTGTTTTTTTTTTTTCCTTCACATATGAAAGTTTAAGTTGAAGAACAGTTAAGTGACTTATCATAAAAAGCCACTTTTAATGTCTTTTTTTATCTTTTACATCCTGCTTTGGAATGGTACACAGGTTGCACCAGATTTAATACTGGACACAGTTAAAATAGTGCAGCATGTAAAACGAAACAAAAAATCCCTACAAGACAGAGATTGTTTAGGGCACTTAACTCATTTGTTTGCCTCTTTCATAGAGATATACAGTATGTCACTCTATGCTGTCATATGCTCTATACTGATTAGACACTGGCCTGTTGAGTCCAGTTTAAGTCACTCAGTTCATCAAATCTCTGTACTTCTTTAGGGATATAATTCTGGGATGGCCTTGTAATCCTCAGAATCTAAATTTTATCTGCTAGCTAAGAAATGTATATGTTACCTGTAACTTTTTAATTAAAAGGCTTAGTGGGTTTGTATCTTTTCATTTTTGCATTCCTTCTATCTGTTTAACACTGACATGGAGCTAACGCATTGACCGCATCACAAATTATATGTGAGCAAAAATATCCTAAAAGTCTTTCCATTGTTGTAACTTTTAATAACACTTTTGAAATAAAAGTAAATTTAAATCTTTTAAAAATCTGGGGACACTGACAGTTTGAACTGAGTTTTTCTGTGCAGAACATCTGCTGTGTTTACTACCCAGCTTTAAAGTTTTAGTAACAGATGAAGCCTGAATGCAGTCTTTAGAACGACTTTCATTACATAGTCTCAGTGAAGTAGCAGCATACTATTTATCTCCTGAACTCAAAGAGAATTCAGAAAAGTTAATATCTGATTTTCTAATCAAGTAAGATATTTTAATGCATAAGTGCAAATAAGACAAAGACGTAAATTCAATAATATAATAGTAAATGTTGTAGACCACTAGATTTATGTGTTGGTTTGAATTTTTTTTACTGTTTAATGTTCAACTGATGTTCAACAATAGCTCCATTATCATTCTGTGTGGCAGGATGATAATTTGTTCAGTTTGCAGAAATATTTGACAAGGTGTCTGTTCTAAATACGTAACAGAAATTTCCGAAAACCTTGGCAA
Source organism: Micropsitta finschii (assembly GCA_034783455.1). Classification (NCBI taxonomy): domain Eukaryota; kingdom Metazoa; phylum Chordata; class Aves; order Psittaciformes; family Psittacidae; genus Micropsitta; species Micropsitta finschii. The sequence continues at coordinate 4,713 of JAVHNF010057595.1, forward strand.
CTTGTCACTTTAATTTTTCAGCAGTCTAATATTATCTCTGAAGGATATCCCATCTGCGTCGTCTGAAACATTGATAAAACAACTAGGAGGAATCTCCCAGTTTTATAAGGAGGGGCCAAGTCCAGGTATTTTTTTAATATCAGTAGCTGCATTTTGCAGAGGTAATCAGAGGTGCTTCTGGGTAGCTCTCTGCCTAGAGTGGTGAGGCAAAATGATTAGTGCTCAGAAATTGAATACAGGTGCCTAATGTATTCTCATACATCGAGAACAAAAAAACTTCCTACCATGTTTCAGTGACTAAAAATTACAATTAAATATATTTGAAGCTTATAATTTACATGCAAATACTAAACGCCGCATAGTCTTCAATAACCAGAAATATTAAAGAATCGATTTTAACTATAGTATTTGCATTCCAGTTAATTAAATAATTTTGGCAGTATATTTAGGGCAACCCCTAATTAGAAAAAGCTGTCTGCCTACACTAAGGTTTATTTGATTTGAGTTCTGTTATTTTCAACTGTACAGAATTAATTTTGGCCAACAGGGCATAAAGGGCATAATTTTTAAATTATTTTTATAATAAAGTTAGATATTTAATAACCCCTTATGTCCTTACATCTTTTTGCAACATTTGATTTAATTGGTAGTCCATCGAGATAGCTGAAATGAGAAGAATCCCTCTATTGTTAAGTCATTAAGGACATTAATGATGGCACTTGGTATTGTGATAACACTATTTGCTTATTTCTTTAACCATATATTCAAATACTTCATTGTATATAGAGAGTTATGCTAGAATGTCTAAAAGCAAAACGATCTAAACTTTGACAGAAATTACTGAAGTATTGCTGAGTTGTGCTCAAAACAAGTTCTTGAGTCATCAATTCCTACTGCCTTCCATTAGCACTGTTTTTCCCTCTTTACTAATCTAAATACCTGTCAAATATGTAATGACAGTAATCCTTGGACATACTTTCCAAGTTTTCCACCATCTCCTTTACTTTGCTGCAATAATTCTAACGTTTAATTCTTTTGTTTCCGACCATTATAATTTCCATTACATTTTACTGTGAGTCCTTATCTTTGTTATATTTTATCTTCTTTGGTGTTATGTTTCTTTAAGCTGCATAACACAGTTTTTATGTTGTTTCTCTTTTATGACTGATCTATTTTTATAATTTTTTCCCTTAATTTTTTTTTTTTTTTTTTTTTAATTGCTTGTAGAAACTTCTGGATTAAAATGTGCTAAAAAGTGCTAGCTCTGAAGCTGGATGACTTTAAAATGTCTTGTCCTATGTTTAGACTGAAAAAGAAGGCTTAAAAGAAGCTTGAATACTTTTAAACATTTGAGGTCCTGTTCTTTGTCTTGGGTGGGTATGGACGTGGGGAAAATGTCATGGAGAAGGGTGGTGGTTTGGACTTGCCAGAGTGGCAATACTTCATGATTTAGTAAAGAATAATAAGTAATGGTTCTAGGAGGAAAAGCCTAACCTTATTTCTCTGTAATCTCTTTTCTAATTCCATTATGGTTTCTTTGGACTGCATGCAGGTGATACTGGAAGCATGTAATACATACATGCATTTCTTCCTGTTTGGGACAATTTAGGGAAGCCTGTGCAATTTCTAGAACACACTGCTTTATTTCCTTTCTAATATGAGTTCACATCTTCAGTGGAACTAATTTTGATATTACAGCTTCTTTATTTTCTTGTTTGCAAACAGCTGGAGCATTTTATCAGTTTCAGCTTCTGCATTTCATCTTTCTTCTAGCTCAAAAAAATTTAAAACATTTTCAGCCTGTAATGTTAGAGGAGGAAGGCAGAATTAAGTCCTTAATAAGATTCTTAAAAGTTTATGCTGTCACATTGTGGTTTCAATTCCTGATTAGCATTAGAAATTATGTTTCTGAGTTGGCAGGAAGTTTTCCCATTATGCTGTCTGGATCTTGCTACTTGCTCTGGTGAAACTAAGGTGGGCTTTGATTCTTTTGATGATCAAAGCTGATGTAACTGCTTGAAGATGGAAATGCAAGAAATAGGTACTGTTCTGAAATTCTTGAGTAGGAAATGACAACATAAAGAGAGGATGTGTTAGAGGCTCACTGAGGGCATCTGAATGCATGTGTTTATGTATGTAAACATATTAGAATATCTGTGTATATGTATATATTACATATACATAGAAAGTATCTGGCCTAAGACTGCAAACTAAAGTTGACTCTGCCACTGGTGTGCTATGAAACATCAAAATCTGATATTGCTTGGCCTTAGTTTCTCATTTGTAAGTGGAAATTATTGCTGACTTCCACCTTCACTTTTGTTTTCTTGCTTCTCTACTCTGTAAAATATTTAGGAGGAAAGGTTGATATAATGTGGGACCTAGAAGAGTATGGCTTCCGCATAGTTTATGTAATACAGCATATGCTATGAAACTCCCAGCCAAATAAAGAAGGGTATCCGCTGCTATAGTGAATAGCTGAACTTGGATAGGAATAAAAACTAAGTATCTCCCATATAAAAGAGGATATTTAGTGTCTGAAAGTCTGTTTTACTGTTTGCACGTGATGTCACATAGGAACTGAACATTTTCCTATTCCCTCTTAAATAAGTTTGACCTAGAGGAATTTATTATTGTCATCATGTACATAAAAATGTCTAAAGTCTTTGAAGATGATGTGCCTTGAAGTACACAGTCATGGCAAAGCCCATTTGAACCTGTAGTCATGTCTGAACATACCTAAATGTTCAGAAGAATCTCAGCTTGTCAAAATTATATAAATAATTTTAGATTTTTTTTTTTCTATAAATCAGAAGGAACACCACCTAATTTCACTCCAAACCAAATGTAGGTGTGATGATGTGAATAGGCTTTGGTTTGTGATGTAACTGCTTATATCCTTTATCTTTAGACTTCAATACATAATGTTCATGTTAAGTATCATTTATCATGTTGGAGTGACTCCAACTAAACTGTAGTTTAGCTCAATTTACTTAACCATTTCAGACTTAGCTGGCAAATGAAGAAAGAGTAAGGAACCCAAGAAGTTTTCCTGTTCAATGAAAATCCCGTTTTTGTCCAGCTTTTATGAAAAAATGTTACAAGGAAAACGCTATTCTTTGTCATCCTTGTCAGATGAAACAAAGATGCATGGGCAAGTATAGCCAGCCATGCAACTTGTACTGTGTTTTCTACAAGAGCCCTATTAAATTAATTTTGACTTTAGTCTGGTTAGTCTTGTTTATGTTTCTAATGCCACATTCACTGCTTTCCTTTCCACAAAACACTATGAACGATATGAAAAAAAAACCCCAAACTTTAATTGTTTATATTCCTGGATCAAGTAAGTTCATTTAACTTACTTGCTATTTAGTTTAATTTGGTTTGGGGAAGTCTGTCATGGTAATGATCAGAGAGTGTACATGGTTGCCTCATTATCTTCCTGTGATAGTATGTGACTGTTGTATTATTTCTGTTTGCTCATTTTCTTGATGCTTGTTTACTCCTGGCCCTCAGGGAAAATGGTATTAAATAATTCTGCAATGATTCTTCCAGAAGGAAGAAATATCTTAATGTCTTCTTGTCAGTGCTGACAAAAGCCAGTGAAATTAAGCTACTTTATATAGCAGGACTTCAGCATAGCTGGGATATATTGGTTTGGATTTGATTTAGAAGTCCCACCTTAAATTCTTCTGAAATAAGGATTTCTAGAAATAACATCCTGGAATTTGCTATTTTCATGTAATGTATAAAACAGAATTTGAACTTTTTTTGGAAGTCATTAAAACCCAGTGCTTTAAAGTTCTATGGGGAAGCTGCAGCACTGTGCAGCAGCCACTTGTGGGTCGCATGATGTGGGAACAGAAAGCTGTAGCTAATGAAAAAACTGCATTAGTCCCCATATGAGAAATCTGGACTTGTGTACCTCTGTAAGTTGCGGGTATCATGGGGGTGTAGCCTGGTTGGGAGGAGCAATGTGGGGGCTTCGATGGGCTGCAGGGCACCATTTGGGACACAGCCTGGCTGTGGGACATATCCTGGCCATGGGGACACCATGGGGAATACAGCCTGGCCATGGGGACACAGCCTGGCAATAGGGACACCAGCTTGGCCATGGGACACCATGGGGGACACAGCCTGGCCATGGGGACGCAGCCTGGGTGGAGGACACCACAGGGGACACATCCTGTGTTGAGGACACCATGTGGGACACAGCTTGGCTGTAGAGGGCACGGCGTGGCCGCATCCCTGTCCGGGCTGGCCCAGGAGGGCAGCCGGAGGGTGACGATGCTGTCTTGGTCCCCAGGGCCACCAGGGCACGTGTCCCCAGGAGAGCGTGTACTGCGAGAACAAGTGCGGGGCCCGCATGATGCGGCGCCTGCTGTCCCAGCACGCCCTGACCGAGTGCCCCAAGCGCACCCAGCCCTGCACCTACTGCGCCAAGGAGTTCGTCTTCGACACCATCCAGGTGAGACGGGGCCCATGGGGACCGCTCGTCCCAGCCCCTGTCCCTGGCTGACGGCTGCTCTCCATCCCCAGAACCACCAGTACCAGTGCCCCCGGTACCCCGTGCCCTGCCCCAACCAGTGCGGGACGCCCAGCATCGCCCGCGAGGACGTGCCCACACACCTGAAGGAGAGCTGCAGCACTGCCATGCTGCTGTGCCCCTTCAAGGAGGCTGGATGCAAGCACCGGGTGAGTGCGTCCCTGTGAACATCCTCGTGCTGCTCCCGTGTGCCCCATGGCATCCCCATACCTTCCTGCTGCCCTATCCCCTCTGGCGTCCATATTCTGCTCTGTCCCATCCATGGCATAGAATCATAGAATGGTTTGGGTTGGAAAGGACCTTAAGATCATCCAGGTCCAACCCCTCTGCTTTGGGCAGGGACACCTCACACTAAACCATGGCACCCAAGGCTCTGTCCAACCTGGCCTTGAACACTGACAGGGATGGAGCATTCACAACTTCCCTGGGCAACCCATTCCAGCACCTCACCACCCTCACAGTAAAGACCTTCCTCCTTATATCCAATCTAAACTTCCCCTGTTTCAGTTTTAACCCGTTACCCCTTGTCCTATCACTGCAGTCCCTAATGAAGAGCCCCTCCCCAGCATCCCTATAAGACCAGGGTTACCAAAGCAGGCAGCAGCAGAGGAGCTGGATCTCCATGTCCAGGCTCACTCCAGGTGCCAGGCCATGCTGGAAAGCCTCTCGCTATCACTGCAGAGAAAAAGCATTAAGAGAAACTTCAGAGGTTTACCTAAGTTAACACAGCAGGTGAGAAGAAAGTCCAGGAGGTATGAATTCAAGATGACTGCACAACCACACCTTTGATATGCCTATGGTATTAATCATTGCTACCAATGGTAATAAGTCCTGTCTCCTGTCTAGACTTGGAGGCCATACCCAGACTGCAGTGTCTCTGAAGCCAGCACAAAGGCTCTCTTGAAAAGTTCTTTTTTTGAACATGAAAGAAACTGAGAAAATACAGATGGGTCCTTTTGTTGCAGGACTGGAATTGCAGATACTCCATTTTCAAGTCCGACATCTCTTTTTCTCCTCAGCTTCCACCAAGCACAAGTTCTGCTTCTCACTGATCCTTAAGAGATTTGGTTTGGTGAAACCTTCTTGTTAGGGAACTTGGGGGTAACCCCAGATTCAGCCTTGCTGGGCTTTTATCTGCTGTCATTCACTAACCCCAGCTCTGTGTATCCAACACATCCCATTGGGGCTGTAGTGATGCTGCTTGCAATGATCTGGGGACCAAACCCCCTCAAACAGCACCTGATGCACAGAAGCAAAGGGCTCCTGCTCCTGTAGGATAAACCCCTGTCAGTAAAGAAGAAAACCAGGTATATTAATAGATAAGAGCAAGTTAGGAATTCCCAAAGGGCTGCAGCTTGGGGCCATCTGCTTGGGAAAGGCAGGAGAGCAAAAATCATCAGCTGCATGGGCTGAAAACCACACAGAGCAGCAAGGACAGACACGGTGAGGACAGAGATAAACCTGCACAAATTCACCCAAATTCCCTCAATCTCAGAGCACTGCACATTTGGGAACTGGGTTCCAACACAGGTTGGAGTCTCCCTGGTGAAGGCCAAGACCCCAGACACTGCAGCCCCCACCAGCAGACCCACACTTGGCACCACACAAACCCACAAGGGCACAAACCCCTCTTAACTGCCAGACAGAACCCAAAACCACAAGGAGAGGGCATGGCCCCCGTTCCATATCAGCACAAAGGGATCCTGTGGGGTAATTAGGGATGCTTGGCTACTGCCTCCTTCCTCGCTCCATTTCATTTTATCATATTCATCTTAAAGAAAAAGACCATTTTTCTTCTTAAACTGCCTCAGATT
>JAVHNF010057604.1:25037-37547 GCA_034783455.1 Micropsitta finschii
CAAAATACAGCATGAAGATGACGCGTCCCCACCCCCCGCCTTTTTTTTCTTTTTTTTTCTTTTTTTTTTTTTTTTTTTTAAGAAAGAAGTTCTGTTGCAAAATTTAATCCTCTTCTCAGGCAATTCAGTCATACGTCATTTACCTTCTCATGACCCCTTCAGCCACTGTAAATGCTTTGCATTAGTTATTGCTCTGAGTAAATGATTTTATTTTTACTAATTAGTTACTAATCAGGTTATTAATTGGAATCTTTGGACTTTGGCTTGCCTTCAGAGGGAACAATAAAGATGGATTGGTAAGACACTGCATTGCACAGCATGTGCTGCACTACACAAAACAGTGCCTGAGCATTTAGTGATGAGAGAGTCTCCATTCAGGTAGCCTGACACAACTGGGAGAGACTATTTACCCTGAAAGGAGATAGGAAACCTTCATAATTACTAACTCCTGATACATGAGCTTTCTACCAGCCTCAAACAACTGCCTTTTAACTGTTTATATAATGTTTTCATTAGCTCAAGTGAGTCTTCTCAAGGGCATTTCTTCAAAGAAAAGCCAGCCCTGTAGGACTGTCTCCAGCTCCCACTAATATGGCTATATCTGGAGCTAATTTGTCAAGCTGTAGTTCCCCAGCATGTGGAACTTTGTGCTAGTCTGCTACATTTGCTGAATGTGGTCTTCAACGTTGCACATTTAATTTTATATATGCATTTTTTTCAGCCTTAATATTACAGCGTTAACTTTTAAAATTAGTTGCAAAATTATGCATACTCAAATGGAAGTGGGCTATTTCTAATGGAAAACCTGAACTTTTTACCAGTACCTTTCACATACATGGATAGCAGAGGTAGGCAACCTTAAACAGAATGACTTACCAGCCTAATCTTTAAAGATGCAAAGGTTAAGGTCTTTGAGGCGCATAAAGGGAAATAGCATATGTGGTGCTAAACTGTGGACAGGCAGAAGTGTAGCCCCAGAGGTAAATAACTTTTCAGAATTATTTTTCACTAAATTTGGCTAGCCTGAGATCTGAATACATAACTTTTACTGTACTGTAAAGCGTGTGTTATACTATTTCCTGGAAATATTTCCAGTTTAGAAGTCAGTGGATAAGTTACATGCTGCAAAGGGACACATTTTATTTGCAACTATGCAATTGCATAAAATGCACATTTTTAAATTTTATTTTGATGGGAACAAAAGCAAAACAAAATCCTTTGGTTTCCTTACAGTTAAGATTTACTACAAATCTTGGGTTTTATAATACCAAAAAGAGTAGCGAAAAATTGAAACACAGTTCCAAAAAATAACCTGATGTTTCAAGACTGATTTTTTTTTTTTCTAATTAGTTTTCTTCAGCTGAATGTTGCATAACATTCCATCAGAAAGTTTTGATTTAATAAAAAAAATAATAATATTTTGGGGTTTGGCTGTTTTGGGGGTTGCTTGGTTTTGCTTGTTTGGTTTTGTGTTTGGTTTTGTTTTTTGTTTGTTTTTTTTTTTCAGAAGCTGGCCAAAGGAAAAACATTCTATAAATATATAACTGAAGACATGTTTAAAAGTTATGAAATTATTAGGACATGGACTGCTCTGTGAAACAGTTTCACAAAGTCAACTTGTTTTCAAATATTCTAACACTTTATGAAGAGCTAAAAAAGAGAAAAGAAGGACATCATAGACAGTGTCTATTTCCTAAGAAAGCAGGGGACAGACTGTCTCCCGTATTATCTTCTCCTGCTATCGCATTTACAGGAAGGTGGAGAATAAACAGAGCTTGAATATTAGTTCTAAGCTGCTTTAATAAAACTTTATAATGATGACAATTTAAAAAAAGCATATAGCAGTATTTTATGGTGAAAAAAAAGAACGAACATATGGAATCAGAACATCTAAGTCTGAAAATCTTAATGCTGTTGGATCTTGGAAAATCAATAGAACTGAAAAAAGTAAAGAGAGGAATGGAGGAGTAACAAGAAACAAAATAATTCACCAATGAGACACATTAATAGCGCTGCAGTATTTTGTATGTGGTGATAAAACACACTTCAACTGTAGTCAGACTGACTATACTGTTAGAATGTAGCTCCTTGAAATTTCTGAGCTTAAATCAAACAAAAACCTGAAGTCTCACACTCATTTGTCTTAAGCAATACAAGTTGCAATATTCCTCATTTAAAAACATAAAAGTTTTTGCTGACATCTTTTTTTTTCTCTCAAGTTTATATAGTTCAACCTGAGTTGCTTCAACTTATGTTTCCCTTAATGACTAAAGAATATGAAAAAAAAACCCTCCAAACATCTTATTTTGTTTAAATACACCTGGAAACTGCTGAAAGTACAAGAAGACAGAGGCAGACAGCTCTAACTTTTTAATCATTTTTGAAGTTTAGATATTTGCTTTTGCTTCATAGTAAAATTATCCAATTTCATGAAGTATTTCACACTTTCACATTTCGTTCTGTCTCAAATATATTATTTTGTTCACACCAAGGCATTTCACGAAGAAGCTGTGACATGTTAAAAAAGGTTATCATTATGCCATCAAAGGGAAAGAAGAAAGTTAAGGCCATTTTAGTTTTTATTCAAAGATATTAATTTTTCCACATAAGATAAACTCTGAAATCCAAAGCTGCCCCTAAGGTAGGCACAAGCACCAAAATAATATACCAAATGAGGATTAACAGTGATTAAAAGAATGAAAGTACTTCCAAAATGAGTAGGTGATAATCCTTATGCAGAATTTACCTTCTTTTAGCACTGTTTGTTCCATTTCCTGCTTAGGACTTTTTGATCATTCACATTCAGGTTTGAATGACCAAAAGAAGTATTTTATTTATAAAATATTAGGCTATTTAAAGTGTGCTTGTCTGAATTTCTTACATTTTCTCTGGTATGGATTATTATCCAACGCTCCAAACAAATCACACTCTTTTACAAGCTTCAAATATCGGTAGGAATTTCTGTGCTATTATTTTATAAACTTTACTTCATTAACTTTCATAAGAAAACCTTTCAGGGAAACATTAAAGGTGGATGCAATTAAATGTCCTAAGTGCAATGAAACTTTCTTCAAATTAATTCTCCAGTGTACCTGTTAGTTGACATGCTGGTTGATGAACACACTTTTTCTTGTGTTGACAAGCTGGTGACAAAACCTGCAAGAGTAGAATTACTGCAGTCCTCATGGAAATAAAACTGTCACAATCTACATCCTCACGTTTCCAGATAAAAAACACTAAAGTTCAGCAAGATATTGCAAAGCTATTTGGTTGATACCGTTACACAGAGTTGTAAACTGAAGTTAAACTGCAGTTTCAAGAGGTAATTGAAGAATTAGTGGTTCTAGGCTCACTGGAATATACTATTAAGATTTTGGCCTTGTTTCTACCTTCTAAAAATTGATACCAGTTTATCAGGCATAAATTGGCATGAAACTCAGAAAGCTGTGTATTCCTGAGCTATATCTTACACTTCCTGTTGTAAAAACTCTGTATCTCCTATGCTGGGGATGTCTTTCAAGCAACTACTAATTTTTAAATCACGCCCTAGTGAGGCAATTTTCATTTTAAAGACCAGAAATTTCAAGCAGAAGTAAAGCATGAAGATCTAAACAACTGTCATCTGTTTTCAAGTGCTGTACAAAAGTACTGTTACCATATGAGTTAAGAATTATTGCATAGGTATGGGTGGTACATTTTATTTCCATAGAGCTGACAGGCAGTGATAAAAGAGGATGCATGATTACATATGATAAATATTAAGGGTAATGCCATTAAATACTGTATTTGAGTAGACAGTAGGAAGTCAAGTTTTCTAATAGTCGTCAGCTCTCAGTGAAGACGATTCTTTCCCTAAATATCATTTATATGAATATTCTTGAAAGGAAATTGAAGTACATTTACTCGGAATGTCACATTTTGTTGCTATTATTGTTTTTTGTGATAGGCCTGAAATAGGTGCACTAAACTCAGCAGAGATACTCCAATTTACAGCAGTTGAGGATGTGGTCCGTTTGTTGCAGGCTTTTGCAAGGTATTTGAATTTATCCTTCCGAATTACTTTTAGACTTGTAGACTGACAGGGACTCATTGGCTGTGCCTGTTCAGTATAAACTATATCAGACCTTTCAGACCTAGAATCACAAAATCATTTAGCTTGGAAAAGATCTTTAAGATAGAGTCCAACCTACTACTGCCAAGTCCACCCTAAACCACGTCCTTGAGTGCCACATCTATACATCATTTAAATACCTCAAGGGATAGTGACTCAGCTACTTCCCTGGGAAGCCTATTCCAGTGCCTGATAATCCTTTCAGTGAAAGAATTTTTCCTGATAGCCAATCTAAATCTCCCCTGGTGCAACTCAAGGATATTTCCTCTTGTCAATATTTCCTCTTGTCCTCTACTGATTTGTTGTTGTGTCTCTGTATTTATATTTACTGTTAATTATTTTATTTCTGTCCCCCATTCAAAATGGAATATAAGAACATAAAAGCTGTAAATCATAGAATCATAGAATAGTTAGGGTTGGAAAGGACCTTAAGATCATCTAGTTCCAAATTCCCTGCCATAGCCAGGGGGTTTAGCCACACTAAACCACGTCACCCAAGCCTCTGTCCAACCTGGCCTTGAACACCACCAGGGATGCAGCAATCACAGCTTCTCTGGGCAACCCATTCCAGTGCCTCACCACCCTCACACTAAAGAATTTCTTCCTTATATCCAATCTAAACTTCCCCTGTTTAAGTTTGAACCCATTACCCCTTGTCCTGTCACTACAGTCCCTGATAAATAGTCCATCCCCAGCATCCTTGTAGGCCCCCTTTAGATACTGGAAGGCTGCCCTGAATTTTAATGTAAGCTCTGTGTAACTTTATCAAGAATGATTTAGCAAAACATTTATGCACTGCTGTAAGTTAATTTATAACTATTTGAATTAATGCTTTTTTTCACCTCTTCTCTGTTGTTTACTGTTGTTTTCTTCTATTCAAAGTCTTTTCATTGCACATAGAGTTTTTTTTATGACAATATAACTGGCCATCCAGAAAATACTCTTTTCCCCGTGACAGTAGACATGGACAGGGAAGAGGCCAGAGTACATTGACTCGCATTTCACAGACTTCAGACAGGAGTTATATTCAGGATTACACAGTCTTGGTCATTCTTGACAAGAGATACTTGTTCCCAAATCCTACATCTGACAGTAAGGCCCTACTGGTTTTATTACTTTGAGATGTTTGGTTATGGTTCTGCTTCAGCTGTGTTCCTTGCTAAGAGTATCATGAAGCATCATCCTTCCACCTGTGTTGAACCTTCAGGTTCCTTACAGATTGACTCATTGTTAGACCAGTTTCCAGGTCCCAGCCAACATTACCTAAAGCCAACATTTACTAGGTTTTCTTTTAGGCATCTTTAACAGTAACTCAGGACTCAGAAATAGTACAATATTTATTCTTTCATCCTCAAATATAAAATATATAGAAGCAGTGAATAAAGTAGAATCCTTTGAGCATAATTGCCACACTGGAAAATAACCTACTTATCCATGGCACAGCTGAAACTATGATGTTCATCTGAATTGTGATAAACAGCTTGCATCTTCTGACATACTCTGTCAGTCTGTCAGCTTTTTCACTGATGTACAGCTCTTGGAACTCATCTCTTCAAACTTCTTTCTGCAGGGCTTATATTTGGTCCCTGTTGTTTAATCTCCTCCTTCTCAGGTGCAAACCAAAGTCTCTAATGCCAGCTGAGAAATCTTTTCACAAGTATGAAATTGGGTCTTGTATTCAAAGAGATGATTATCTACGTACTTCCTTTCTGACCAGGTTCTATAATGGTCTGTTTATATGTAGTGTCCTTTAATTAGCCATCTGTTCATGCTGGCAGCAGAACAAAATTGAACAGGAAAACAGGCTGACATAATGCAGTGCAGACATCTTACCAGCTGATTTTTGCATCTCACAGACACATTGGTTCTTATGGTCATAGCTAACTGAAGGCTACGTATTGCCCTTTATTTGCATGTGATGCAGTCATGGTCCATACATTTCAGGACTTGGATGTCTAAGACTAGATCCATGTATCTAAATACTGGGTCTAGAAACTATTACTGTTGAACAAATATAATTTTTCCATTTATACACTTAGTTGTTGTTTTATGGAAGATGTTCCTCTTGACTGATCAGTGGTCGTTTTCTCTCTATCTCAGGCAGCTTGTGCTAATTTGCACCAACTCTCTACACAAATCTGGACCCTGTCAGGAAGACCTTTCAAAGCATACAACTCCAAGACCAAATCTGTCACTTCCATTAGCATCCTCGTGTCATGCAAAGGCACATATTTAAGGATAAAAGTGGCTTTTCTCAGAACCCTTCAGGTCACTTGAGCTTTCCTCATCACAACACTGTATTTTTATGACTTTATAATTTAAGTCTACATCTTTATAGAATTACAGAATCACAGACCGGTTTGGGTTGGAAGGGACCTTAAAGATCATCTAGTTCCAACCCCCTGCCGCTGGCGGGGACACCTTCCACTGTTGCCCAGAAAAGGGGTGTCCTGGAAGGTGGGGCATCCATAGCTTCTCTGGACAACCTGTTATATTGTCTCATCACTCTGCTAGTGCAGAATTGTTTCCCAATGTCTAATCTCAACCTCCCCTCTGTAAGTTTAAAGCCATTCCCCCTTTTTCTGTCACTACATGCCCTAGTACAATTTTCAAACTTCCCTGTTGTTTCAGTTCCCTCCAGCTCTATGAGAGGAAAAGCTGAAACTAAAACCGAATGTCTAAGAGGCTCCTGACCAAATTCAGTTACAGTAACAATGTGCTCAAAGTAAGCATTTAAAACTTTGCACCTACATCTTCGTCTGCATTGGCTGCTGATTCTGCAGGGCTGCAACTGAACTTCTATACCATAGCTGGTTTATTTGCTGATTCAGATTTTCTTCCCCATTTTGCACCATTTACCTAGGAATTCTAAACTAAATGTATTATGCTCCTGTCTTGACTCTAGCAGAGCACTGATTTCAGTTAGAAACTTGGGTTCTGCCCGTTTTCAAACATGTGTCACTTCTACTGTTCTGGGCTGGCTTTTCTCCTGTTCTTTTAGTTAGTATATTATTGTGTGACTCTTCCAAGACATCTTCATACTTCTGAATGAACTCATCAAGAATGGCTTAAATCAATAATTGCTCTAAGTCTTAATGCAGAGTTGAAGCTTAGAGTACATTAACAAAAAGCTTTCATTCTTGTGCAGAGTTTTAATTAGCCATCCTGTTGATCTTTCCAGTTCAGTGCCTCACAAAGGAGCTGAAGCTTTCCTTCATGGACCAGCCTTTCCATTAATTGGAAATTTCTTTCCTTTTTTATTTTTTTGAAGGACACTTCAGTCCTCATTTTCCTGTTCTTTTCCTCATGCTTATTTGCAAGTGTTAATGGTTTCTGGGGGAATAAAGGTATGTGGAGCAAATGGCTCTTGGAGCCTCCCAGGCAGGTCACGCTGCTGAAGCCGTAGCTGAGGGATGGCTTTGTGCACTGTTGTTTCTGTGTGATGCCCCGCATGTACCTGCAAGTATAGTGATACGTATGCATGGCTGTGTTTGTTTGGGTTCCCCTTGCCATAAGAGCACAGCTTTGCAGGCCAGGTTTAAGAATGAAAATATCAGCAAGGTTTGAATGGGCTCAGAGTTTTAGTTATGCAAATAGGATGCATTAATTAACCCCGTTGCTATAGCTACTGCTTTATTGTTAAATGCAGTGAAAAGGGGACAGGCTGTGTCCATGGATAATCCTCCCCTCTGTGCTCTTCCCCCCTTCCCTGTCCTCCCCAAATCACCCTTCATCCTGGTGTGAGGGCAGCTGCTGCTGTGCTGCAGGGCCGGGATGCCCACCCCGCTGCCCAGCATCCTCCTCCCCATGGCCTGGAAAGCTGGGATAGGAATCACCTCTGCCACAGGGATGGAGCTGGGGGGATCCTCACCCCAGCCTCTTCCCTCCAACCACCCCCTAACACCTATTGTTGGGGCTGACCTCGCAGGTCGGCTCGCCACCACTGCCCCGTGTCATCAATCTGCTGTCTGGGGGCTGCATGGGGATGGGACAGGTGCCTGGGGACAATGGGGCAGGAAGGATGCAGATGTGCCAGGCGATGGGGATTGGGGTGGGGAGGCTGGGCTCATCCTTCTGCGGCCAGGAGATGGGAGAACTGAGAACCCAGCCTCATCCTCTGCTCCACAAACGCCGAGCTGGGTTTTGCTTTGAGAACAGCTTCTCTTTTTGTGTCTGCTTGAAAACTCGCAAGTGCAAAACGCTACAACAGAACTGAGGCTTTGCAGTGTATCTGCTGTAGGAGTTAAAACCTTTCCGAGGCTGCTGCTACAGCTGAGGTGGAAGTAAATTTATTACCTTTTATTTTGTGAGACTTGGGGCATTTTTACTCCTCACCCGCATTCTCTCTGGGGTGTGTGTATGCACAGATTTAAAATCATTTGTCACATCTCAGTGTGAGACCGAGCATACGCGTTTGCTCCCATCTGGTGGTGTTCAGACCAGTTCAAGAACTGAACTTGAATATTGCAGTGACCAGACGCATTGTGCACGTCTGGGCATTCGCATGCCTTTTGCGTATATTTTTTCTGCAGTGCATAATTGTGTCTGTAACTTAAGGTTGTCCCTGTTCCAGGCAGTAACTTACCCTGTGCTGATGGTGGATGCTCCCTGCTGCCATCACTCCTGGCTGTTTGGCGATGGGATGTCACACAGCGAGCAGGAAAGCCTGTGCCGTCTCCTCGCTTTGCAGGCAAGGAGAATGCTTTGCTGCTGCTTTCCTTTCTGTGCAGTGCACTGGATCCTTGTGACCTGCAGAATTCAAGTTGCCTTGTTTCGATGGGCCTGGCGACTAATGAAGCACGTACTCAGGGGTGGATGGATGGCAGCAGGAGGAGGGAGCAAGCTGTGGTGTTGCCAGCAGCGGTCAGTGCTTTACACTGGGTGTTGCAGTGCTGGTGGCTGTGCCTGACTACGAAGCTGCCGGTGCCCCGCTGGTGCGAGGCAGCTGTGTGGCAGTGGGAGACAGGGCTCACATGAAGTTGGAATCGGAAACCCAATCCCTGTCATTGCTGTTGGCTTTCTGGAGAGGTGGCAAAGCCCTCCCTGGATGGAGCACTTGCTCTCCTTGGAGCGTCCGCGACTGGCAATTTGTCTGTCGAAACAGATGTGGGCAGCGACAAACATCTATTTCTATAACTAGAAACAAATTTGGTAATTGCCTCTTTCAACAGGACTTGCTCAAGCAGGAAATGAAATTCCTAAATGGCAGTTAGCAGAAGTATTTATAGCTAAGTTCATAAATGAGATGTGCTTTCCTTTGTCATGAGTTTCTGCTGGGTGGAAGGAAAAAAGCCTCTACAGTAGCAAGCCACATATTGATTAGGAGTGTTTCCAGGGTATACGAAAATGCTTATTTATTAATGTGTTTATTTTTGCTAGCTGTAGAAATACCCCTGAAAACAAAACCCCTTTGGCCTTTCAGGGTCAGCTGGCAGGGGTTGATCCGGATATTGTGTGCTCTGTTTTTTCTCTCAGTTTTTGGTAGGATTTTTTTCAGGCTTAAGCTATTTCGGGTTCCAGACAGTGAACTCTTGTTCCATGTCCCTCTCTTGATGCTCCTGTTCGAGGTGGTGGGTGATGTGTTGCCCTCACCCTTGCCTCAGACATTGTCTGGGCCTGATGGCATCGTGCCACATCGTGGGGAGCAGGAGATGCTCGGGTTGTTCTCAGTTTGGTGGGAGCCGTGAGCCTTTCTCAATATTTTCTAGTGAGCAAGAAAATTGACCTATCTTTTAAGTGCAAAATCAAAATTCTTCTTTTAATCCTGTTTAGCTGTCCTCAGCTTTGGGATTTTGTGCACAAAATACATTATCTCAAAATCCTGGAGAAGGGGAGGGTGAGCAAAACAGCACAACAAGGGAGAAAAAGGGTTGGAGTATGCAAGGTTTTAGAGAGTATGAACGTTCTCATTGCTCTGAGGGAGCTGGTTAATATGAAATGGGTCTGTTTCCTTTAAAACAAACAGAAAAAGGGGTGGGGGTGCAGGATGAGGCCATCATTTGCCAGTGACTCAGAGGATGTGGTGCTTGATTACCCAGGGTGACAAATGAAGAAAGTGCACTATATTCAATGCAGTTATGGCCCAGGGATTGATGCTGTGAACATGACTCCATGGGGCTCCATCATGCATCTTCCAGTGATGCTTCTCAAACTGGCTCCTTTTCTGAGTCCCACTTGTGCGCTCTGCACTCCTGCCCCTTCTCAGCCAGCCATCACTAGCTTGCAGTTCTTTCTGCTTGCTACATCTGAACTGGACATGCTGAATCTGGAAATGCAGCTTAGCTGTACTGATGATGCATGAAGCAGGACCATATCCAGTGGGCTCTTCCCAGCTGTCCTGCCTGTTGTCACAGGCCTTATCCTGCTCTCTTTGATGCTTCAGTGTTGCTGTGGTAGCTCCCAGCTTCAGGGTACCACTGATAAGTGCCAGCCACGGCAATATCAAGGTCATGTTCTGTATCTATCTCCAGTACTTCCCATGCTGCCTTGTGAACAAATACAATTGTTGACAATCTGATGGGCCCTTCGTATGTTGTTTTATGGAGGTATTATTTAGAAGATAAATGTAGCAGATGCTAATATACGAATACTGCATTAATGGCTTTGCCTGGTCTGATTGTTTCTAAGATGGCCTAACAGACAAGCGGCAGAGAGTGAGTAATCTGCCATCTGAAGTTCTTTGTTCTTTCATCTCTTCTTCGCTGTCCACGGCCTCTGAGAGGGAGAACATTGGTCTCTTTAACGTGGAGCTCAGCACAGAGTGTCCGTGTTGAAGGAGAGCTGAGCCTGAGGGCATGGAGCAGGCTTAGGGGCTGGCTGGGGACTTCATGCTCTGCCCAGAACACCCAGTGCTGCTGGGGATCACCTGCCCCCACGAGACCTCACTTGGGTCCATCCCTTGCCCCACCCCCAGATAAGGCCTGGTGCTGCAGCACCCATTCCTGGTGCCCAGCGCCAGGGACACAGCTGGGATCAGCAACACCCACATCTGGGGCAACCTCTCCTCACCCTCTCCTCCTCAAAGCTGATGAGGCCTTCGTCGTCGGTCTCCAGGTCCTCCTGCTCTTCCACCACGAGGGCCCGCAGCTCAGTGGGGGCAGTCCGAGGGCGCAGCAAGCTCAGCACACGCTCCAGGGGCGACTGCAAGGCGCAGCTTGGGCTGGTCTCCTGCTGCTCCAGGTTGTCACTTTGCTTCTTGGCAAAATTCACAAATACCTGGGGGCAGGGCCAGAAGAGTTAGGGCCACCCCTCACCTACCATCCGTGCCACTGGAGACCGGGCGAGGAGCATCCCACGGGCTGTGGCCACCACATGCTCCCGCCTAGCTCCACCTCCCATCTCAAAGGCAGTTTCTGCCAGGCACTTTGGGACGGGCACCCCATTAGGCATGGCCACCCTCCCTGGCGGCACACATCCAGCAGCCTGCACCATCCCCGGTCTCACATTGTCCAGCGTGGTCTGGCTGACAGAATAGTCTTCAATGCCCAGCACGTCCACCACCTGCTCCATCTTGCTGAAGACCTGCGCCAGTGAGATCTGGTCCGACTTCAGCTGGTACTGGGCCTTGGTGTGGTGCCGCTCCTGTGGGACATGAGGTGACACCTGAGCCCTCCTGTCCCCTGCAGGGGTCCCACAGAGATCCCACAGATCCTGCCATCCCTTGGAGGATGACAGCTGCTTGTGCTCTGAGGCAGGGGCTGGCAGGGGACTGCACCACCATCACAGGGAACTCACTTTGAGGACAGCCTCAGGGAAGTTGCGGTTGAAGAACCTCACCACCTCCTTGACGTTGAGGCTGGACTTGGTGCGCACAGTGATCATGTAGCCATCACCGAACCTGCACAGGGACAAGGGAACCTGTGAGGAGCCACCACCACCTGCACTTCGGTGGGGAAGGACCCTGTGGAAGGGGACGATGCTCCCTGGCAGCTACTGCACTCACGAGGACAGTGCCAGGATGTTCCAGTGAGCTCGTCCCCTGTCCACCCTCAAAGCAGCGCTCGCACACAAGCTGACATCTCACCATGGGTCCCACACCGCTGCCCCCTGCCCACAGCGTACGTGAATCCCCGCTGGGCTCTTACCGGTTCTTCAGGTGCTGGATGCTGCCAAGACACTTGAGCCGCCCGTTCACCATGATGGCCAGGCGGGTGCAGAGCGCCTCGCACTCCTCCATGCTGGAGACAGAGCAGACTTCAGCAGGGTGACATGGGGACACACAGTAGGGGACTCTCCACACCTTTACCCCAGTGCTGTGGCTCCACCACCAGGGATAGCAGAAGGCAAGAGGGTGTCCCAGGTTCCCCTCTGCTGCCTGCCCAAGGGTCCAGAGACCTCCCCACCCCACAGCACTCAGGTGCCCAGAGGCACCACAGGCCCAGTCTGTAGCCCCCTGAACC
>JAVHNF010057605.1:4529-17619 GCA_034783455.1 Micropsitta finschii
AGCTTGCACCATCTGGTGCAAGTTATGAGCATCCTTATGGCAGCCAATAGAAGCCTGAAGACAACCAAGAAAAGCAGATGTTCTTCATTCTTCCTATTCTGTGAATGAGTCCATCCTACCTGGAGCTGTACCTATAACTTACTCTTATTAACCTTCAATGAGGATATACCTGCACCTGCTAAAGACACTTTCTTGAGCATTAGACACTGTCCTAATATCTGCCCTGCATTTCTCTCTTTGCCAGTTAAGCTCATGATTGTGTCCTCCATGGAGAACCGCTGTCAATTGTAGGCATGGGGAAAAGTCTGTTGCCCTTGATTAAGAAGAATCTTTTTGCCTGCTTGAAGACTTTAACCAAATCACCTCTTAGGCTTGCCTCCTTTATACTAAGCACTGATTCTTCTATTAGCGTCTATTTTCTGGGCCTTTGAGGTCTTTTTCCAGATTCTCCAATTACCCCATGTTTTTTGTGTGGATCACAGTTCTAGCTGAAGTCTTCCTCACGCTGACTTGAGAGGAACCATTTCATCTCACAATTTGCAATCATCCCATGATCCAAGGCAGCTTTCAAGCATCCTTCTGATGTGCTGCTGCCCTACCCTGCCTATCACTACAGATGTCCCATCCCCATTGAAATAGTTCCTACTCTCTTTTACAATCCATTTTCCTTGCTCCTTTATCTTTCTCTTTGCTATCAGGTTTAGCACCAGGACAGAGTGATGTTGACTTTTAAAACAGGGGGGGATGGGGGGGAGGGGTGTTGTAATGGCAACCAAGTGTATAACTGTGGCACACAATAATAATTTGCCTTTCAGTTGATTGCAACTACTTTGAATTTGAAGCAATCCTTCCTGATGTTTCGCTCAGTGAATTGATCATGTGGTTTCCTGAAATACATCTCACATTTGACAGCTGAGCTGTACAATCTAGCTATTTTGAAGTAGGAAATTCCCATGGTCTCATACCCAGAATGGCCCTGGACTCAAGTGTTTTCCAAGCATCCACCTCTTCTTGTACCAGGAACCCAGGACAGAAGTTTAAGCAAAGACTTTGTGGGCAGCCCTGAAATGTGCTCCCATCACTGTGGCTGTGATGAGGAACTGTTGAGTTGTTCTTTCTGCAGTGGTCTGCCAGCAGAGGACATTTGGCTCTTTTATTGCTGGAGTGCCCACAGACCATTTCCATGGCTCTTCTGAACTGGGAGATTTCCTTTGCTTATGGATATGCTTTTTCAAAGTACCCTGTGCATTGTGCCTGAAATTCAGTGGGCTGAATCTTCCTGTGAGAACACACACCTGTGTACACTGACTATGAGACAAAGGAAACTATACCCTTAGCTTAGATATCTGTGATTACATGGGGTGAAGCCCAGTTTGTGCATCCCTCTTCTGTGCACTATCAATGACAATACTATTTGTAGAAGCTCTTTCAGGAGATGGGCTTGAGGAGCAATTGGTGGCTTGATTCTATGGCAAGTGAAACCTCCTTGGTTAATAACTGAGGCAATTACCATTATATATGTAATGTAAAGGAAATACGTCTTAATTTAGTGGCAAATCCAAATGCTTTCATTCATGTGTGACTCCTACTGCCTTGTATGGAGGCCAGATGGGGCTTGTATGGAGGCCAGATGGAGCTCAGGATGAGCCTGGAAAGGAGACAAGCACAACTAACTCCAACTAGGAGACAAGCACAACCAACTCCAAGGGAAGGCAGCACTTCTGTAGGCACCACTTTGATCAGGTATGCATGATCACATGTGATCATAAGCCATTTTATGGGGCCTTTCAGGTAACTTCTCCTGGAAGGACTGATGCTTAGAAAACCTCATATTACCTGTCATCCACAGGAGGCACATTTTGGCCTCTCAGGAACACATTTTCCACTCAAAAGACCCAGAATTTCCTCAAATTAATTCCTACTGAAATGAGAGTGTATTTGAAAATCCTGATCAAGGCTCCAAAGTTGCCACAGCAGGAGCCTGGTTTGAAGAACTCATGAAATAGCATCGTGTAACTAGTCAGTGCCACTGATGCAGCTGAGGAAACCAAGGCACTGAGCTGTATGCCAGGCGACATGTGGGGAAGTGAGTGATGGAGTGGGAACAGACTCCAAGGACCCAGGGTCTCTTGTACTGACTTGGGATGGTTTTAAACACAGTGCGTTCCCACACAACTTTCAAAATATGTTGCAATCACAGCCAGAATGAAACCAGGATAAGCAGTAAAACAAGCAAACAAATACACTCAAATGAAATTATGGAGCTCTCCACCCCCAGGATTGATGTGGGTTCTTCAGCAGGAGGCTGGTAGGAGATAGCCAAGTAAATAGAAACACAATCTTCAACTCATCTTGGAGGGGGAAAAAATGAAGCTGAAGACATTGAAACAGGAAAAATAATTGTATTTTCTGATTAACAAACACAATTAAGGAAACAAAGCAAGAAAAACACTGCTGGGGCTCGGGAAGGTTATTTTTATGCTATTCTGATTGCATGAGATGGTCAGTGCTGGGTGACAGCTTTATTCTGAGAACTATAAGTGGGACAGAAGCAGATAACACTACAAACTAATTATTAACACAATCTGCAATTTCTCTGCAGGGAACTGGAATTGCTAGGGACCAGGGTGAGGGACAGAAATAACTAATAACAACAACAAATGTGAAATTGTAGGGATGAAGGAGGAAAGTGGAACCAATGAGGAAATTATGTTCATAAAGCAGAAGGGAAAGGATGGGGAAGTTGTTAAGCTGATTTCATGGGCTAAAACTGGCAGGTCTTTTAAGGTCAAACCAAAGATTAAAAAGAGTCTTGTACAGTGAAAAACAAATAAACCTTATTGTTGTTCAGAGAAAATACAAGTCTGGGTTATCAGCAACTGCTAACAACTATTGCTAGTATTTTCAGAGATTACATGGACCTTTTAAACTGTAAGGGAAACAGAACCATACTGTTACTCCAGATGGGATTTGGATGATGAAGCACAGACAGAGATATCTGAGCTGGTTGCCTTTAGATGCTTTTATAGACAGGGGATGCTACTGTAAATCCTTTTTCTCTGGGGCAAGTGTCTACTTCAGGATGACAGGACTCTCCTTTTGGTGACCAAGCAGCAGTGGTTAACTTTGCTGGGAGCATCTCAAGCCAAGAGGAATGACTCCTCTCCTCTCTGGCTGTGTTGATATGGCTGTACAGGAGCTGCTTAAGGTTGGCTATAAAGCTAGTTTTGCTCCTTGTTGACATGGTTTACATGCGGGAGAACCATGCTGCTTGGGAACCCTGTGTGCTTTCAGCACTTAGGTTACCCACAGCAGTCTATATTTGGCCTAGTAGATACCATCCATCCCATCTGCTCTTGTGGTGAGACTGCAAGAAGGTCTGCTGTCCACTGAAGTGTCCCTTGCTGCCTGGGTAGGTGGGGTTTGTGGTCAGGCTGAAATTGTTCTCTGTTGACCACTGTTACCACAATGAGATATGTAGACCTTCACCTCAAAATTGCCTGTTTTCATCCTGTAAACCAGTAGTGGGCCAGGATTAAGTCAAAAAGGTTGCTTAGCTGCTTTTTTCCCTATTAAAAAAAATGTCCATGAAAAGTTTAAGGGAAAGATCCACCAATCAAAGCCAAGCATTTTGTTTAATTTTGGTTTAATTTTGTTTCTTTCTAGCCTAAGAATTAAAGCTGCTTTATGTCTGTGTATATAAGTATTGGATGGCAAAGCCATCCTTTCTGGATTCCTGACAAGATAAAAGGGGACAAAGAACCAGAAGAAACCTTTTGGTTACCACACTCAGTCCCAAATTCCTGCAAACAACCACATCATAAACCTGCTGTAGCTGTTGGAAGTGGTCACAGACAGGAAAGCTGCTTTCTTGTGCAATCACGTTGTCATTCTTTATGCTGCAACCATCCCCTGTGTCAAAGCTGTAACAGGTATGTGTTAAATCAGTAAAACAAAGAAGGCTTCCAGAACTTATCTGTTAAAGGATTCACTGCACAATCTGTTGAAATTAGTTCCTGAAGCTCATGCAAAGGGGAAAAGGGAAAGAAAGAGGTGGGTTGCATCTCTGTTGAAACAAGAGGGGAGGTATTCTGTGACTTCTTTAATCCCATCAACAGGCTTTAGAGGAAAGATAAATCTACCCATTTGTCAAGATGATCTAAAAAGCAGGACCACATTTTTTACATTTTCATTCCAAACCTCTTCTTTCTCCCCACCCCCCTTTTCCTTTTGACATCTCTTCGAGACAAGACAGCCAGGAAAACCAATAGATGTGGCAACCCATACTGCTATAAAAATAGAAGCCTATACCTGATAACACCACGAGTGACCTCAGTTATAAGGTCTCAGACAGAATATGTATGTGCCCCTTAGGATTTGTTACTCCCCCTCATATATAGTTGGGTTTACTGCTTGTAGTGTGGAAGGTCAAAGTACCACAATGTGTGGGTGCTCATGCAGATTTGTGAGATGGGAGAACATTTTGAAGGGAAAAGATTTATTTTTATAGATGAGCGTGTCCTTTGCTGTGAATGACCATGGCTGTGTTTTATGGGTATCAGTGAGAGATCCAAAGATGTCGTGATGTGGAAGTTATGTGTATGTATGGAAGGAGGCCAGCTCTCTTTAGGCAACTCTCCATCTGCCCTTGCTGGCAGTCCTTTAAAGAGCTTTTGATGCTGGTCTTTGATCAGACAAACTGAACTTCACAGTTCTCATCATCACCAGATCTGTCATGCAAACGTAAGTTTTTTGAGTGATTTTGGTTCCAGCTCTGTCTCCTGCCTGTGGGATTTATCACCCAGAGAATTGGTAAATGCTCCATCCCTGGCAGTGTTCAAGGTCAGGTTGGACAGAGCCTTGGGCGACAAGGTCTAGTGTGAGGTGTCCCTTCCGATGGCAGAGGTTTGGAACTAAGTGATCTTTAGGTCTTTTCCAATCCAAACCATTCCATTATTCTGTGATTATTATAGTTCATATTGCCTTGGTCCCTGTATAAGACCAGAGTGGGAAATACTCTCTGAGGAGCAAGACAGTGCATCTTGGCCATGGCTGGTGGTTTGGGAACACCTCTGACAAGGAAACCATGGATAGAGGAAAGATAAACCAACCACAGAACAAAGCATATTGACCAGACAGTCTCCACAAGCACTCCACTGCCAGGTGCTTGAAACAAGTGTGCAACTTTTTCATATGTCTTCTCCATTCAAAGCTTTTGCTACTACATGGAACATTTAAAATCATTAAACAAATGAACTTGCTCTTGCTACCTGCTATGCCTTAAAGCAGCAAGTCTTCTTGGCATATGTATGTCCTGGAAATAGAGAAGATTCCCCTATGGAACCCACTTGGCCAAATCTTCCTAGTTCGAGGTCAAGCATTGCGCAATGATTTCCCTGAAGTCTCACCAATGCTGATGGATATTTCATGATGACCTTAAGGATTTGTTGTTACCTTTGTCTCATAAATGTAGAAGATACTTGAGTCCTTGAAAATGTGGCAACAAGTTTTGTCTTGGTTATGGGCTACCTATGTGATGGGGAAAGTGTTTGTCTCCACAACTATACAGCTGTTGACAGTGGTGATTGCTGGTGCTGTCACAGGGATGGCCACAGTTGTAGGGGAACACTTCATTGCATGCCTCAGCAACTGTTCTCTGTCAGTTCCATGGAAAAACAGCAAGTTGGATTTTATATATATGTGTATACATATATTATATATATTATATATGTATTCTCTAACAGTTCTTTGAAGCAGATTGGGTGTCACAGTGGACTTCATGTCACAGATCACGTTTTACTTGCAGAGTCAGGGAGGATTTACATAGATACACTTCAGAAAAGACTCCAGAAGTTTGAAGCCTTGCATGGTTCTTACTCAAAGATCACTATGATAGAATTAAGTCTGAATAACAGCCAACACTAGTTCCTTTCTGGCCTCTTGCTCTTCTTATTTCCTCTTTTTTTTTTTTTTTACTTTTATGTTATTCTTTTGCCTTTACTACAGTTTCTGTTATCTCCTTCACTTTTCTGACCTTCTCCTTCTGCACAATTCCACCAAGGGTTATAGATGCTTATGTTACATCAATGACTGCAAGCTTTTTGGTCATCTCTGCCTGGTGAGAGCCATAGACTCAGATGTCCTAAATTTTGCAAGAGCCCTCCAAGCCTTTACAGGCTTCATAGGTGACTTAAGGGCTTCACTAAGCATCATTACAGTAAGGGAGAGTTCCAAAAGTCAAACCTAACTATTTATCACCATAAATTAAGCTGAAATTTTTTACTCTTCCTTGACAAAGAGGGAAAATAGTCAACCATTACTGTCTTCCCAACTGTCCTTTACAGGTTGGAGGATTTCTGTCTTCCCTTTATTTTCTTTCTAGATGAAGCAAAGTAAGTTCTTCCTTCCTTTCCTCCTGGGTCATGTTTTCTGAACTGTTTTGTGAGGTGTCAACATCTTTGTGAAAACCATTAGGAAATGTTAAAGAAACCAGTCCCATACAGGGCCTGGCAGTATCCCACTTCTTGTAGGAATATTCTGATACACAATGAACAGTTGTTCCCTCACTGAGCCTGGTATTTGACTCACACTGTCATACCATAATTTCATCTAGACCTCACTCCAGTGAAGGTACCAGAACGTCCTAAAAGAGATGGGGTTCAAAGTACTGTCTACCACACCTCCTGCTTCCCCTGATGCAGAGGAAAGCTATGCTATAAAACAGGGAAGAGAATTGTAGGCATTCTTTGTGGAGCATCCATGTGGTTACATGGTAAATATGATTTATATCAGAGTACAAATCACATAGATGTGTGGGACACAGTTTCTGTGTAACCTATAATAGTCATTCAGAAATTGCCACCAAGATCTTCCCGGCATTCAAGATCAGGCTGACTGGTCTTTTGTTTTTCATCTTTCTAAGACATTTGTCCTGCTCACTGCTGTCCTGTCCTCTGGGAACTCACCTGGCATCCCTGAATTATTAAACAAAATCACTTAGCTGCTCAGAGCCACTTCCTTAAGCATTCGAGTTGATTCTGCAAGGTCCTAAAGGGTCAGATGCATCCATGTTCCCTCCACACTGCTTAATCTGGTCTTTTCATTAAGAGGTCTTTCTTCTACACCAGTTTTGGAATTAATTGCATTATCTATTATCACAATTAACCTCTTTTTTTTAACAAGATGGAAGTTTTCTGCTATATTTCTGAAAATACACTTCATTTTTCACTGTTTCTGCATCACAGGCTGTATGTTTTCCTTTCCAACGAAACAATGGACTTGGTTTTCCCTTTGACTTCCCCTTATTATAAGTGATTTTCAGATCTTTCTTTTGTTGCTGTTAATCATACAATCACAGAATAGTTTGGGTTGGAAAAGATCTTAAGATCATCCAGTTCCAACTCCTTGCTATAGGCAGGGACACCACACATTAGACCAT
This sequence comes from Micropsitta finschii, assembly GCA_034783455.1. NCBI lineage: Eukaryota > Metazoa > Chordata > Aves > Psittaciformes > Psittacidae > Micropsitta > Micropsitta finschii. The sequence continues at coordinate 11,968 of JAVHNF010057605.1, forward strand.
GTTGCCCAAGTTTCTGTCCAGCCTGGCCTTGAACACTGTTAAGGATGGAGCAATCTGTGCCAGAGCATCACCACCCTCACAGTAAAGAACTTCTTCCTTATATCTAAACTGAACTTCCTCTGTTTCAGTTTGAACCCATCACCCCTTGTCCTATCACCACAGTCCCTCATGAAGAGTCCCTCTCCAGCATCTGTGTTGTTTATTATTTTTTGTTCACTCTGTATATTAATCTTCTTGGGTTCATTCTTCCATGATTGACTTTTCCTTCAGCTTTGCATTAAACTTCCAGCCTTCTTTCCATTTTATGTGAAATTTATTCTTTTCCTGCCCCCAAAACTCAGGCTCTTAAAGCATTCCTGGTACTACCATTTTGCTCTCTTCCCCTCTTTTTTCTTCCTTTGACACTGGGGTTTGCTTATATGTATTTCATAGACTTTTTCAGCAGGAGCCAATATTTATTTCATTGCTACTGAGCCTGTCTACCAAGGAAGCAGTATTATTTCACATTTGTTGCCTACTTTGTCAAGTCTGTTTCTATTTTTCTCCTCTTCTATAAAACAGTGACATTTACTGCCACTGAAAGAACCTGCAAGAAGTTACCTTTCACCTCCAGATTTTCAGCATCTTTCTCCCATATTGCTTTTCTCCTTCTGAGATAAAAAAAATGCCTGAAAAATCCCACTCTCACTAAGTCACATCCTGCTGCATTCCTTCTCCAATAAATATTCAAGCCATTCATATCCACTGGGTCTAACTTGGTCTTGTTCTCTGGATGCCACCTTTGGCTGCCCAGAGAGCTTGGTTCCCACTTTCATCTACACCAAAACTGCATTGAGGGGTTCAGTTGCTGTTATTTCTTAGCTCGCTTGCCACCATACTCCTTCAAAAGCGGTCTGAAATGGTCCTTATGTTACAATGAGAACTTTTCTGTGTGCAAAAGCACAGAATCATAGAATCATAGAATGGTTTGGGTTAGAAAGGACCTTAAGATCATTCAGTTCCAACCCCCTGCCATGGGCAGGGACACCTCACACTATACCATGTCTCCCAAAGCTCTGTCCAACCTGACCTTGAACACTGCCAGGGTTGGAGCATTCATAGCTTCCCTGGGCACCCTCTGCCAGTGCCTCACCACCCCCACAGTAAAGAACTTCTTCCTTAGATCTATCCTGAACTTCCCCTGTTTCAGTTTGAGCTCACCACCCCTTGTCCTATCACTGCAGTCCCTAATGAAAAGTCCCTCTCCAGCAGTGGAGCAAATCTTGTGCAAAAGAAAGAGTAAATTATTAGCCAATCTAACTACTGTGTGAAAGTTAATTAACACTCATAATCCAAACTAATGCAGTCTCTGACTCAACAGTCAACAGTGAATACTCAGTATCCAATACTCGGTACTGTATGGTACATACAGCCTTGGTCATGGGACACTTGTGACCACAGGGACACCCAGTTCAGGACATGGTGAGCACAGAGACATCCTGGAACTCTGTGGTGTTGGGTCAGTGCAGAGTTGGGCATCTTGGGCTAGTGGCAGTAAAAAATCATATATGCTGGGCTGCACTCATCAAAAGTGATGTGCCAGCATCCCAAAATAGCAGGGGTGCAGCTGGGTGAGAAATAATTCTGCTGACTCTTGACCTCATCTGACAGTGCTGTAGTTACTTACAATGGCAAAAGTCTAACCGAGACCCACACAGGTTCACACACACAAATCACTTCCATTTGGGTTAGTGTGTTGTGTCAGCTCAGCCCAGGCAAAAGCAAGGCTTGACTGAAGGATGTGAGTGGGGCTGCAAGTCTGGGAGGATGAGAAGAAGGATAAGAAAGCTGGATGGTGGCTCTCTTCTTCAGTAACAACAAGCAGCCCCATCCCATCCTACCTATATCAGATGCACTGCAGATGTCCTCCTGCTCTGCAGGCATTTGCATTCACCAGTAAGCAGTGCATCAGTGCAGTTCTGGACTGTTGCTTTTATATTCATGCATGTCTCTGGAATGTCACACAGAGAAATGTATTTGCAAACAGAACTTCAGGTAACTCATACTTCCCTCCACTACAAAAGCCAGCAGATAAGTAATTGCTGAAGGGAGGCATGTTCAGAGGGTTTTCAAACTTTGATGCTCTGTGATTTGCAACTCTCTGTAGTTCAAACTTGCAGTATCTTCTTTGCAGTGCTATTCTTCAGAGGAAAGAAACCAGTGGAAAGGCACTTGCTGATTTCAGTGGGGCTTTGACCAGACCCTCGGTGAACTTCTGAATGACTTTAAGTGAGCTGAAACTTCACATGTTCTTCTTCACCCCATGCAGTGTCTGATTGCTCCGAAGTTTTCTAGTTCTCAGCTTGCTGAAGCATTGAAGAAATTATGTCACCTTGCCTGACTCAACGCTGTCCTTCCCTCATGCTTTTAGTTCCCTGCTAGTTATTTATATGTTAGATGACAATATTTGCCATGTTAGTGAAGGCATCTTCTTAGTGTTTGGGTGTGCTCCAATGAGCCCAATGGGATTCTGATCCTGCATGCAACCTTGAGCACTGCTGAAAGACAGGTAATAAATAATCACAGAGTAAAATAGGGGACATGAGTGATTTTCCAGTTGTAAGTTGCTCTCTGTCTGGTCACTTAAAGCTATTTCTTCTATTTTTCGCTTCTTCACTGGATGTCTGAAGGTTTGAGAGTTGAGGATTTTCTATTTAATAGAGAAATGATAGATCACAAGGAAGGAACAGACCTGTGCCTCGTATGAACATTTAGGATCTTCTGATCCTCTCACCCCTACTCTGTGATAATCCTATGACCCATCAATATAATTCAGCTGCAGTTATAGCAACAGCATTAACCTCCAAGTTCTCTGCAAATTCATTTTCCATGCTCTGTCCTTGCTGATTATATCACTGTGCACAGGACAGTTACCACATGTGTGTGGGTAATATAGAGCATTGTGCAGCTAATGGAAGGGGAAAAGGAAAGGTACCATTTAAAGATAAATCATGATCTTGCTCTCAAGGTGACTCCAGATGCAGTTCAGATGCATTAATTAGGGGGAAAGCAAAAGCATACAGTGAGCATGTTGCTTCAGGAAACAGATTTCGATGTGCTGAAAGGCAGCCTAAGGTGAGAAGGGTGGAAGGGACCCCTTTTGCCATGGAGAAACCATGTACAGAGAAACCTCAATAGCATTAAAGAATGCAATCAGGTCGTGCTTCCAGGCATGAACAGCTTGAGTCTGCTCCACCACTGCTTGTCTAAAAAGAGTCAGTGGCCAACACCAAGCAGGTCTTTGAGAGAGACATTTGTAGGTGCATATAAGGAATGATCATCACCCTAATTTCAAATGAGGTGAAAAGAGCAATTAAACCGTTCTATAGTGCAGTAGCTGGAAGCAACAGGATCCACTACCCAAAGCAATGGCCCAGACATGCAGACTGCCTGAGGGTCTCTCAGCACTGCTGATAGTTAAAGGGATGCTCAAGGCAGGTAATGTAGTGTGGGGATTTCTGGTTAGGAGCTGCTCAGCTTTGCCATGGATGAGGATCTTCTATACATGCCTATAGGCAGAGCTTAAAGTGGAGAAAAATGGTACCTGTGTAGCTCAGGAACCTCTGGGGTTATGTGATGGATGACTGAGGATTTTCAGGATTGCTGGTTTAGAGTTAAGTACCTAAATTCCCTATAAATCCCCCTTTAGGTTTGTAAATCCTTTGCGAATGCTCTCAGTAAATAGTATTGCAGCCAAGAAATACCTGGCTTGTGTCAGCCATTCCTTTACTCTAGAATTTAATCCTGCAAAAGCATGAATATTGGCTGTCCTGTGGGTGCTGAGTCTTGGGCACTGTGTGCTCCCAATCAGGATGATGGACCTGTATTGCTGCCTGGCCATTTCTCTTGTAAAGACCTTGGTGGCTGCTGTGCTTCTTCTGCACCAAGGCAGGGATAAGGTAGAAAGAAAAGAGACTTAAGCCTCCCAAGCTAAGAAAAGAGGGCAGATTCGTCCCACTAAACCAGACAAGGGAAAAAAGAGGTGAACCCTGGTTTTCCCCCACCACCAGTATCAGCATCAACCTGAAGTGCCATGGGCTATGTGGTACTTTGAATCCTGCTCTGTACACCCTGGGAAGCTGCTCTGCACATGAGGCTGTTCTATCACAAAGGGATCCTCAGTGCAAGTGGGATTCATACCTTCAGTTCAGAGCATCAGTCCTAAATGCACAGGGGAAGATGAAGTCTCTGGTTCTCCCTTTCTACCGTACAAAAGAGATAAAGGAGAGTTCACCTCACACCAGGGTGTCTTCCCCAGTGTTCCCCAGCCCCAACACACCTCCTTTTCTTCCCTTTGTTTTAGCAATTTGCATTTTTCATTCATTTACACATGATGTTAATCTTCCCTTAATCTCCAATTCCTTGGGGTGTGTGTGTGGGATGAATTCCATTTGTTTTTGTTCCACTCTATCAGACACAGCAGCTCAAAGATTAAATGATAACTGTGGACCTAATAATAAAAATACAATATAATGTAATGAAAGTAATGTAGATCTAATCCTCTGTTTTATTGCATCCTGAGTGTGTTTGGTACTGTTATTTTTTTCCCTACGCCTCTGTCTTTGACTTAGCTGCATCTTTTCAAGGAAGCAAAGGGATTTGTAAAGATTATAGTATTATTCCATTCAGCACAGTCTTGCTGTGGGGCACCTTTAATTACAAAACACTATCACTGCTTATAGGGATGTGCATTTATATATGTGCATGCTAGTGCGTGGTGTGAGAGGGAGATATTCCAAGCACCCCAAAGCACTTAGCACTGGCTCAGACAGCTCTACCTGGGCAATACTGTTGTCTGCTTCTTTATGGTGTTTTGTTTGTGCTTCTTGCTGTAGTCCCTTCCCCCTCATGCACATTTTCCTTCTGCATTGTTATTTTTATTGTTTTAATACTTGTTCGGGGAGAAACTTTTGAAGTGTTTGAAGCAGGAACTCCTCTCTGTGAAACCTCTCTCTCTGTTTTCATCTGCAGCCACGGCTGGCCCTATTCTTTGGGTAGAGATGCTTTAGAGGTCTCTAAGGTGCAAGGTAGCACGGCCTTTCTGACCTGAGCTGCCCTCACTGTCTCCTTTTCTGTCTGGATCATGCTGGGAATGGTACTTTGAATGTGGGAAGTGACTTCATCTCAAAGTGCCTAGCAGCGTAGCTGGCCCTTAATGGCAAGGAGACTTTGCAGGCAGTTCAGATGAGAGATGGGATGGGGAAACAGCAAGCCTGGGATCTTGCAAGGAGTCTCACTGCTTTTACAGCTCTTGTAGAACAGCAGTTGGGGAGGGCACAGTTCAACTGCCCAAAGACAGACATTCATTTGAGTTGTCCTAGAACATCTGCAGATGCCTTTCCAGAAAAGCAGGGATTTCCATTAGGTCTAGTGCCACAGGTTAGTCCCATATATGTATTTCAGGGCAGTCAGGTAGCATTTCATCCCATAAAGCTTTGCGGACTTGCACATGGTTCCTGCTGGTACCTCAGTTTCCCCTCAATGCAGCTCTGTGTTTCCAGCTTTCCCCCTTTGTCTGCCTCACCTATTCAGGCCCTGAGCTTTCCCCAGACAGGGGTAACTTCCAACACAGTGTTCAGTTACTTGAACAGAGAGAAACCAAATCCTGCAAGC
>JAVHNF010057610.1:0-12902 GCA_034783455.1 Micropsitta finschii
CCGATCTGTGCCCCAGCACCCCAAATCAAACTCATTCATCCTTGCCCTGGTCCATGGTGGGAAGGACACAGATCCACGCAGAGCGGATAGGACAAAGGACTCCTGAAGAATCACCCTGAGCTCACAGCAGGGCTGTGCAGTGGCCAGGCACCCGCTGCCTGATCAGTGCAGGCTTGGAGCCAGCCCCAGCTGCCTTGGTACCTCAGCATCCTGGGGTGGTGGACAGCAGTGCATCAGGACCCACACAGCAAGCAGTGCATCAGGACCCACACAGCGGGCAGCACAGCCTGCACTGCTGCTGGAGGGCACACAGGCTACTCCGCTCCCACTTTCCCAGCAGTTTTCATCGAGAGGTACAGGAGGCTCATCAGTATTAATACGTGGTGGCACAGCAAGTTCCCAGGTACCTTACTTCAGACTGGGGGATCCCCAGATGAAGTGTTCAGGCCCTGTCTTTGCTAGAGGGATTGCTGCCTTGCCTCTTGGCACATTCCCATCACAAGGCTGCTGGGGCTAGGGCTGTATTACCACCCGCGGCAGAGCTCCCTTCTGCATGGAAGGCCTGCAGGTAGCATCCTCTCCATGCATGATTTTAAACTGGATGTTGGGAACAATTTCTTCACCAAAGGGTGCTCAGGCATTGGAACAGGCTGCCCAGGGCAGTGCTGGAGTCACCGTCCCTGGAAGTGTTCAAACACCGTGTAGATTAGGCCCTCAGTGGTTTAGTAGTGGCCTTGGCATTCCTAGGATAAAGGTTGGACTTGATGATCTTAAAGGTCTTTTCCATCCTAGCCGATTCTATGATAATCAGGCAGCCCAGCACTGACCAACACTGATTGCTGTGAACACTGCCACCGGCTTTTGCCGCTTGACTTGGCAGAAACATCTGGATGCTTTGATAGGGGGTAGAGATTAAACCAGCATAAATGAAAACCAAAGCCCCAGAGGCTCTGTGGAACAGATGAGCAAGCAGAAAGCCAGGTGGGGGTGTCAAAACTGGCCCTGCAATCACCAGCATTGTGCTCCACCGTGTGCTCTGCAGTCTGCGAGCGCGGGGGCAGCGGCTGGGCTGCCCCGAACCCCCCCGCTACCGCTTCCCCTGTGAGGGCCACAGAGGCCGGGCCCGGAGGCGGGCTTTGCCCAGCCGCAGCGGAGGAGCCCGATCACCGCCGGGCCCGCGAGAACCGGGAGCTCGGCGGGCTCCTGCCGCCACCTGCCGGCCCCGCCGCCGGCCTCTCCCTCATCCCATCACCTGAGCGCGGCTGCGGACAGCGCCGGAAGGGACGGAACAGCCCGACTGTTCAGACACCGATGTGCAACGGCAGGAAAGGGAGCTGAAAAGGGATGAAAACAGGCAGCCAACCTTGTCTGCTGTCGCAGCGTGACTGAGTGGTCCCCGCTGCTTGTGCAGCAAAGCCCAGGAGGCTGCGTGGCCAGGTTAAACCAGACCTCTTGCACATCATTGCAGTGGTGCAAACTGTGCTTGAGTAACTAGGGTTGCCGCGAAAGCATTTGAGTGCTCTACAATGGGACAAGGTACTCTGCACCAGGATCTAGGGGAAAAAACAAACCACTTTCTAATGGGCCAGAGCAAAATCAATTTAAGCTGATCCAACCAAACTGGAAAACTCTCTGAAGAGGTGCTCAACACTGCACATGGCAACATTCTGCTGGAACCCAAGTATCTTTCTACCCAAGAATTTCTTTCTCCAGAGAGAAAACAGAGCATAGGATAGTCTTTGCATTAGAAGGAAGCTGTGATAGGCATGATGCTCACACACACTAGGTGCATGGTTTTGAAGCAAAGATTCTGTTCCCCATTCCCAGACACTGCCTCACAGACACACATGCTTGAAGCATATGAATTAGATTCGGCTCAGACAAAACCAAACTGAGACAGTGACTGCGGCTCTGATGCCCCAGTTTCTTCCAGCTGCAAGCCCACACCAACAGCAAGGAAGAACAGAGTACAGCATAAATCTTTCTTCTTTGCTATCCCTTACTCATGCGCTAAGTGCTGCTCCCATCCTTAGATATTGTTACTGCTAAAAAAAACCAACCAAACCAGCTGGAACCACAGAGCTGGTGTTTGTAGGCACAGCTGTCACAAACCTGATCATTTTAATTGAGATACAATAGCTTTTTAGTTAAAAGGACCTGGTTTTCCTTAAGAACATGTCTTATTTGTACTCTTTCATTCATAAATTAAGGCCTTTGTGTTTAAGTCACCTTGTCTAGTGCAGGCAAGAATCAAATCCAAGGAGACAGACACTGTTTTGATTTCAAAACCAGGAAAGATCCAGTCTTGCATCACCCAGACCCATAACTCACCATCATCCTGACATTTGAAAAATTCAGTCCTCATGCAGGGGGACAAGACGTTGTAACTCTCTGTACTAGTATGAAGAAGTTTGAGACCAAGTACAGAGAGCAGCTGAGAATCACTGTATCAACAAGTGGTTCAAGAATGTGTAGTGCTGCTCAGGATTTGGCACACTGGTGCAGCTGGCTATCAGATCCTGGACAGCAGAATGTTAGAAATCACTGATTAACCCACCCTTGGTAAAATAGTTCCCTCAGAACTATAAAAATGGAAAATGACTGAGCATAAAGACAGCACAATAATTTCTGGGCTCTGAAAAAATTCAAGGGAAATTATGATAAATACTGAAAATACTTCAACAAAGACAAGGGGAAAACATTTAACTGTAGAAGAGAGGCATGAAAACAGGTATAATGCTGGTAGTAAAACAGGAATAGCTGAGGTTCTCCTTTCTATAGAAAGGTAGGAGAAGTAATTTTAAAGTAAGAGAATCCTTCATTAGAGCAATCTGATTTTAAAATAGTGCAAATGACTCAAGAGAACAGTACCGCAATAAATGACAACAAGTGAAAAAAGTTTCTTTTATTTCTCAGTATTTCTCCACTGTCAATACTGTCCTTTTGCTGCAACATGTTGCAAAAAAACCCTCTGCCTTTTCCATTTTAAACAGCTACACTATTTACAGGCCATTTCCAGTAACACACGCAGACACATACACGCTCACAGACACGCAGGTATGTATATCCCTATCCCTGGCAAGGTATCTGTTTGCTGGCAGAGGCGATACATATTTCCATTGTCCGTTAAAAACCAAACCATTCTCTCACACTGTACTCCCTTCTCCCTTTCCTAACCAGCAGCTCAACATCGGGCTCCTGGGGACATGTGTGTAACACACTCAGAAGCCCAGCTCCCTGATTGCCATCTCTCAGAGTTGTGGTCTAGGTGTACTGGGATTATCTATTCAAACTGTACATAGCAGAAGTCATAAAAATTGCTCATATTCAGATGTTTGTGACCGAGTGATGTATTTATACTCCCAAAAAATCTTTTGGGGCAGCCATCTTAATCACCTGTTTTGAAATATGCGTATCATGCTGGGGTGAAACAAGCCACATGCTTTACTTTCCACCAAGGTGTTATGTACCCACTTTTTTACTAAGGCACCAGTAATTTTACCAGTAGAATTTCTGAACAAGTCCAGTGCCACTGAATGTACTGCAAGAGATTATCAAATAGCAAGCCAGACAAGAAAATAATAGATGCCTATATAATAGGTATAAAAATCCTTAATAAAATTAAGTACATAAAACCTGTGGTGGTATAACCCCAAATCCAATGAGTTGAATAACATTTGAGTAACATTGTTAATGGTAATAAATGCAATCGATCCTGCTCCATTCTGTAAATGGAGAGTTCTGCAATTCAAGATCCTTAAAGCAGTGTCTTTGTATTTACACTCCTAGGTCTGTGTTGGTGTGTGCATTATCAGAGAAACAATTGGATGTTGAATCCAACTGTAAGGCGCCTCTTGTCCCTGCTCACCCAAGTCCAGACAAAGCTTTATGGCCACTTGCCAAATAGCCATGGGCAGGGACCTGTGCCACAAGTCTTCATCTTTCACCTCACTCATCATCTAGGCTTCTCAAAGAGTTCTTAAATTCCAAAGACAGTTGTGAAAATGGGGGTAAGGAATGCCTGGTGATGAACTACACAGCTGACCTGAAAACTGAAATTACTATGCAAACATGCCAAATGTCCCAAAGTGGCTATAGGAACATTCTATCTACTTACTCCCAAAGTGGCTATAGGAACATTCAATCTACTTACTCCCAAAGTGGCTATAGGAACATTCAGTCTACTTACTCCTCCCTTACTCTCCCCCACAACTCCAAAATCAGCTTGCAAATGCTGAATCATGAGAGCACACCCCCGAGTTCATCACAAGTATAATGGTGCAAGTGGCACAGAAATCTAGGTGTCATCAGTGGTGTCACAAACATTTTAGGGTTTTGTTTTAATCGGAACATTTTAAAATACTTCACAGGGAGGTGAAACAGGGAAAGGATTTAAAAAATTAAGTAGCAGCCATTTTTACCAAAGAACATAATCTGATTAGCAGGGGGTTTCCAGCATTTTTCTGTAATATTTGTTTTAGGGAGCAGGTATGTAACACATAGATACCACAGTTAAAGAATTCAGAGATGGAAACTACCTGGAAGCTAAAACAATGGGGCTTAACTGGAATGTTCTTATGGCAAAAGAATATCACACAATGTAAGTGGACAGAGATAAAGCACTCATCCAGAATGGGTTTTCATGAAAGCTTAGAAAGATCTAAAAAAACCCCAGAAAAATCTGCTCTATTCTGAGCATAATCTGACTAACAGGACTGATCTGAAATCACCCATCTTTTCCATACTCACAACAGGAGAAAAATATCAAGCATTAAGACAAAGGCCAAAGAAAAGAAAACAGAGGATGAAATCATCCCTATCTAGAAAAGAGGTTTCCACAGACAGATCTATCCTGTGGGGAGTTAAAAGTAAGCAAACATGGTCTGTCACTTGCACACAGAAAGCAATGACACAAGCTTTGCACAAACCAACATGTAATGGTGACTGTTGAACTTTTAAGAATTCAGAATGAAGGAAAACTTAAATAAAATTTCGAAAGCCTTATAGAAAAGTGAAATTTCAACTAGGTGGCTTCTGTTGAGCAGATCTGCAATTAGTATGAGCCCTGTGCAAAGACTTCACAGCAGGTGCTTTCCAAGTATCTGAAAGAGGGTATTAAGCTGTTAACTGGCCACACTGGAATCCACCTCCTGCAGGTAACACACCAAAAGCCTTAAAATTGGAAAAAAATTAAGTAGAAAGATCCATTAATTCTCTTTGCCCCTTAAAAAAAATCCCACCTTTTTCCCCCAATCAGCTGTTTGCTGATCTAATTCCAGGCAGTTAAACATTCTCTACAAATTTTATGTTAATGAGCCATTAATTCCTATCTATTACCAGCAATGGACATTGTCATTATCTTGTCCTGAAAGGACTAAAAGATCCTTCAAAGCCAGGGTTAACATACAAAAAGTTGCTCCACTCACATTTGTTTTTTTTCTAAATAAAAAATCCAAACAAATAAAAAGCTCCCATAACCCCTCCAAACCCCACAAACAAAAACCACCAATGCATTTTGACTTTGTCATTTGCTTCCCTCAAGGCTTCAGTACAAGAAAGAAACCCAACCTTGTGCAACTAATATCAAATGGGGCTTATTTTCAAACTCCTCTTTCTAAAATGAAGCAGTATTCCTAGTGGTACAGAAAACCCTGTGATTACCTGAAGGGAAAGACACAGAATACAACCTCAACTAAAACCTTCAATTCAAAGTGTACACATTTTCTTAATTCTTGACAGCAACATTACCAGACTGCTGAAGGTTTACTTACTGTACTAAGTTTTCAGATATGCAGATTAGTTTAGCTACACTATAATGTGCAGATATGATAAATTATGTGGAACAGCAGAATTATTTCAAAAGTGGCAGATCGAGAACTGTGCATTTACACCAAGATTGGGTGTATGGGACTGCATATGCATTAACCAAATAGTAATATGCAACTGTAAGATGCACAGTACTTTGAGTTCATGTTTGCATAGTATATGACATAAGCAAAGTCCCAGAACAAAGTCCCTGTTCCCTGGGAACAGTATCCAGAATTGACTAGCTACCAGGCACACAGACTTACCCTTGCATGGCTAGATGGCATACAGTGCCTTGAATCAGAATACATACGTTTTTTAGGTAGCTGTTCCTTTCTTTGTTTTTTTTCTCAGCCCATATAATTTCACTCTTACATTAGGTATATAATAGACAATGTTCCTCTGATGTCAGAGAAATAACTGCAATAACCTCTGTGCTGAATCAGAAGTCTCTTCTGGTTATGTAGCATATAAAGAAGTGGAGGTGACTGGGAAGAAGATGGCTGCTCCCAAAAGCTAGGACTGTGTGCAGTTTTCCCACAGAGTCCTAAGTGATTGCAGGTCAGAAACAGGAAACAATCACAACATGCAGATTTTTTTTTCTTACGGAATAAGAAAAGTGAGTCATAGGAACTGCAAGTCAAGAACAAACCAGTTTCCCTCTCACACTCCCTTGATAGTTCTGAGTTACTTGTTTCCCTGAATACACACTTTTAAAAAAAATACAATAAAACCTAGGATATGTAACACATGAGTAATTCAACTTCACAGTTATAAATACTCAAATTACACTTACATAGAATATATCATCACAGAAAATAAAATTCAAGTCATAGAAAAGAATGAAGACTAAAGGGAAAGAAAAGGCAAGGTGGTAAAAGTGATACAAGTTTAGGGCTGTGCCTTCTATGAAAGCTCTTTAAAAGTTAAAGTAATTTTTTTGTTTGTTTGTTTGTTTTGTTCTGGGGATTTTGTTGTTGCTGTTTTTCCTTTTTAAATTGGATAGAATAAAAAACCTTCAATCATCCATGAAGTAATCACAGACCTGTACCTCCCCCTACAAAACTGAAACAACTGTCTCTGCCAGAGAAGAGCCACCAAAACAACATAGTCAGCTCTGGGTGTAAAGAAGCAAAGTAGCCAGGGCCAGTGAGGAGGGAACAAATGAAAGGTAGTATTTTAGGATTCACCTTAAAGCTAGATGTGTTGTACAGATTTGAGGTTCCACTGCCACCACAATAGTCTGATGTAGTACAGGGATACTCAGGTGCTTCTCTATATATGTTATTTTACCATTTATTGTGAAAAGGTTGCAGCAAATGCACTTGTACGAAATACAGAACATAGAACCAAACCCATGGCACAGCCCTTACCATCAACATGTATATGGAGAGGGAGGGGATTAATCCCAAAGGCAATTTAAATAATGGTATTTTATATACTTATATTTATATATATAAATAAATGTTCTCAGCAATCTCAGGGTTGTTTTTAGTGCATTGCTGTAAAAAAATTAGTGCAGTTCTCATTAATGTTTAGCTCATAAGGAATAAGAATCTATACATCTGTTCAGTTTCTTCTTGCCACACCTGAAACCCTTACACTGTTTCACCAAACTGAAGGTTTGTAGTCAATTTCTTTAAAATAAGGTGGATGAACTCCACACACTCTTGTGACAAGACATGGCAATTTTTGGCAAAACAATTAGAAAAATATGAGGTGCTCTGATCTTAGAACTGAAAAGTTTGTTGATTTAAAGCATTACGCAATGCAAAAACAAAATTTATAAACAAAAAGATATGTCTCAACAAATCTATCCTTCATGCAAATGTTTCTTCAGCAGCTAACAACTTGAAAAAAAATTTCTTACACTTGTTTATTTGGGGAAAGGAACTTAAACAAATCTGTGTTTCAAGTCCTTTCCTACAACTGGACCGAAGTTTCATGTCCTGGGAGCTGCTTCTTCTGGACCCTTCTCTCTTCTGAACTGTTGGAGAAGGGGAAGTTTCAGTCTCAAAGAGATTTACACTTCAGCCCCAAGTTCAAGGACTCCAGTTTCAACAACAGCAACATATTTATCTTCAATTTGAACCAGCAGGATGGTTTTATCTATATGGGACCGACTACTTGGATCTCTGCTGCAAGGCACCCAGCGGTGAATCACCTGGGGGGAAATGAAAAAGAAGTGTAATAAAATGTACAGTTCCATGGGGAAAACTGCCATATCAAAGTCGTGGCTGATAATTCAAGACCCTTACAGAGCAAAAGGAGCAATGATATAAGTACTATATTGACTTAGTTGCTCACTTTTAAGAGACAGCATACCCGCAAGTAAGCTTGCTCACTTAAGCCTTGCTGGAGAGCTGCAGCTTACCTGAGAAAAGACAGCCTTTGATTTGAATTTCATCAGTTGACTCAGATCAGAACCAAACAGTTCACGCGAAATGAGTAAAAACTGTTAAAAAGTGTACATGTACTGATTTGGGATATTTTATATCCCAAAGGTGTAACTGTTTTAAAATACCTCAGTATTGTACAGCAATAGCAGAAAACTGTAGTTTATCAAGAGTTTGAGTTTGGTATAAACTACTCTCTCCTCTAAGTCAAATTCCTTGCCCTAATTTTGTTCACTCTGAATTCAAGGTTGATCTTTTGAATTAAGTTATTCAAAGACAATTTAAAATGAAAAACTACTGCAGAAAGGAAAGGTTTCAGAAACAGTTCTACAAACTACTGTCCCATACTCTCTTGGTTATACAGAATTCATGTCCTTTGATCTGCTGCTACCAAGGATTTTGCCTGATACTGACCATCAGAAAGTCCCTTTTTCCATACAAGCCCTTGTATGTGTCTGCTTAGCTGCCTCCATAAAAATACACCTTAAATTTTTGGTTGCCCCAAAGGAACCACAAGGATGTTCCAGTAACATGGTTTTAAGTATTGCCAGCTCCACAGAAATAGAATTATCTCATATTTGCTAAATTCAAGACAAGGTAAGGTAAAAAATAACTAAAATGCAATCCAGGACAGGAGAGTTTGCAAGAGTTCTAAAGAGTCAGGTGGGGAAGAAAGGACAGAACCCCACAATCAACCTACATCTTCCAAGACCAAATTCAAAAGACCCCGTTAATCCTCACTATATCCAACTGACAGCTGCCAATTTCTCTAATGCTGAGTGAAGGAGATTCAGCTTTCTCCACTGCAACAGATAAGATACTGCATTCACAGGAAGAGCATTTCACCTAGGGAAGCAGGGCATCTTCACTTCCCCATTGTCTGATGCAACAGAGTGATATTTAAGCAGTGTGTTTAAGTCTGACTTCAAAGTAAACTTTTTATGCTGCTGTATGGAGTGAGATCAGGAACATTCTATCCCCAAATATATACAGCATTTCCCAATAAAGTCCAAGTACTATATCCTTGCTGTCCAGCTTCAAGCTGGTGCCTTTGTGATAGCTAAGGGCAGACTCCAAAAACATCAGTATCGTGACTCCTTAAAAACTGTGCTTATCCAAGAGTTGTACATAGATTAGAACTCACTGTGACCACACACTCACACTTGGTTTTACCATTTCTCCTATTGTGACTGGCATTTATTTGATGCCCCGTGAGTGATAACATACCAAATAATGTCACTAGACAGCAAAGAGGTAGTAAGAATCTCTTGAGGGGGAAAAGGGCTCTTCAGCATGCTAGTGCAGGTATCACAGAAAGATAATGCAGAGTATACCTTAATCTCAAAGTCCTGGAAAAAGTAGATACAATAAAAAGAGGACTGCTAACTTTCATTTCCTTGAAGGAACTCTATAATGTCGTTGTGTATTATATGTACTGCATACTTAGCAAAATAAAAAGCAAAATTAGGAAAATGCTTTTTCTACGTAGTAGGAAAGTTTTAAAGAGCTGGACTTCATAACAGAAGTACTGATGTAAGGCTTCGGCTGGTAAATTGCTTGATGAGCAGCACTGTGGCAGGTAAGAATCATTTCTGCCTGTTTGCAGAAAGGACTGCAGCTGCAGGATCAGAAAGGGAAGACTGTCCTGAGAGCTTATGATACTAGTATGTTTAACCACAGGGAGCTGAAGCAGGCAGTGGAAACTATGTCAAGTTAAATCCTGTCCCTCTAATCACACATAGGATAATCTGGTGCTTTCCCCCTTTCACCTTAGGTCAAAAATGAGCTTCTAAAAAAAAACAAAACCAAAACCAAAAACAACTGCCAGTATCCTGCAACAAAAATAGATGAGAAGCATTAGAACAGCAGCTTACTCTGCCCTTCAAATCCTTGTTTTAATCTCTCTGTAAAATCAATCACTATATGTCTGCATGCTGCAACTGCAAAATACACAAACTTGTGAAAAGAAAATATTGTCCAGTGATACCAGGCAACAGGATGTGTTTTGATACAACCCCTCACATTCATCATCTTGACAGCATGCTTGATCTGCAATCACTAACAAGGGAATTCCAAAACTATAACATCTGAACTGAACACTGTTTACAACAGCATTCTACTCCTAGAGCACTGACATACGGCTTTGGCTTGTAAACTGCTTGATGAGCAGCATCGCAGCAGGCAAGAATATAGCTGTAGGATCAGAAAGGGAAGATATACAAGATAATCGTACTACCTTGAGAGTGGATGGTCAGCTATGGTACAGTTATTTGTGGAAGGGATTTATTTCCAGGGCCTCTCCTTCACATATGTAACAAGGTAGATTTGGCACATGCTGTGTTATCAGCATATTCCCATTTCTTACCTGAAGTTTGCACAGACATCCAGAGTGATGTGGACTTTCAGACAACAAAATACAGCCCCTGAATTAAATTTATAAATAATGGCTCCAATTGAGGTAACCACTCAATCAAAGCAAATTCTTATAAACTGTCAGAACTAACATGTTCCAAATAAAAACAGTTTTATTGACGAACCAATGCAGACACAATGTCAGTGACTCTTCCTTTTTACTATTTATCACAGGAAGAATACTGACTAGAGCATCTTTAGTGACACAAAGATCTAAAAAACCCCATATGCTTCAGTAAAAAACAAAAAGGTTCAAAGATACAGCTGGGTTTTTTACTCTTAAAAAGAGCTTAAATCAAGAAATAAGTTTTCTAACTAACGCAATGACTTTTTATAAAACACAGGTATAACCCTAGGAAAAAGACAGACAGAGGTTCAAGTCACAGGTGTTTGCAAGTTTTAGCCAGAGCAGATTTCTTTTTCAAGGGAAAGTAAACACTTAGCATGTACCTATAATTTAGAGGCATCTAAAGACAATCTTGACTGTCTTCATCAGAATAATTTAAAAACAAATACTGTTAAGCATTCAGTTAAGGACTTGCTGGTAAACTGACCTGTGTATTTGCTCAAGGATTGACAGTTTAAGGAAAGGAAAATGAAGGTTGGATGAATGAGTGTAACGCCTGAGAGTTCATGACAAGAGCTGGAAGAAGGCAAGGAAGCAGAGGTAGTTGAGAATGCCTGAATCGTCACCCTGTGTCTTCTGGATACAGTTGCAGTAATATCCTTCTGCTTCAAACTAGGATTATGGACCTGCTCTTCCAGCAGCAGTGACTTGGAGAACAGCTGCTGATCCAGCTTAGTACTACATTTATCTTTGGTCTTAACACCTAGGCAGACTGCCACAGCATCAAGACACTGCCATTCTTAAAATTAGCTTGTCAGCTTCTGAGTAAAACTTACATGGCCTTCCATGCCTTCCTGAGGACTCCAGTCTTTCCAGCTGTTTCTTCCAGCTTTTAGCCGTATCACCTCATCTGGCCACTGCAGCTCTTTCCTTTTTGACACGTTGATCCCTTCCAGTACTTGACTGGGATCCATTAACTATAAGTAGGAATTGAGTTTTGACTGTTAGTTCAGCCAAAATTTAAGAGAAACAGATAAACTGTAGCTTTTGCATACTTCCAGAGAACTGACCCTAACCCACAGAAACTGATTTCTGACCAATTTCAATGGTGGAAACTCAAGCCCCAGGCTAGGAAAAAGCCTGAGCGGCACTGCATTTGGAAATAAGGTTGCGGTTCCACACACAGAGCTGACAATATATCAGGTCACTGCTCTCTGAAGCAGCAGCTTTGGTTCCCCTTCCCACCCCTTCTTTCAGTTACACTGGCTCATGGCAGGGTCTAAGAAGATAGCACAACATAAGCATAGGCAGCACATGGTCCAGTAGCAGGGAAGAGTTAAGTGATGATGAACTGTTAGAACTACCTCATCGCTTCTTACAGAACACATTAAGAAACACCATCTTGGAGAATATGCTGTTGGGCTGAGGATCTATTTATCTACCAGCATTGTTAGTTGAGACCCACCCTGTGCTCTGAAGTAAACTGGCCTTTCCACAGGGGCAGCAGGAAAAAACTCCTGAAAACTTCTTCCTATTTAAGGACAGAGAGAACCACAGTGTCCACTATCCAAGGGCACATGACAACTTTGCCTGTATCCTCCTCCCACAGAGGAATTAGGCTGTTTGATAAAAGGGCTGCTGCCTGCAAACAAAAGCTACTAAGTACAGACCTGCAAAATTAATTCATTAACTTCACCCACTATGATGCAGTTTAATAAGGATTACTCTACAATGATGTGATACTAGCAATGAAATAATGTTTGTTATAATTTACCCTGTTAAATCCACTTCTTGATGTTTCTCACTAATATAATGCCAAAGGCACAAACGTAGAGCTAATAAACAGCTAAATGAGCAGGAATACAAACTTCTGGATTTTCACAAAACAAGTAAGGCTGCCATGATTAACTTAGTCCATGGTGTATTGCTCACTGCTCAGTAAACCCAGACTTGAGGCAATAACCAAAGAATAAATACACATGAAAATGAATAAATATGTATGAAAGTGAAAAGTTTTACACTTCTGTGGAAAATCTAATTGGTTTAAATAAAAAAAGCTACCTGCTTTCTATTTTGGAAATGAAGCTATTCAGTTTTACATGTCATAATGAATAAAGGCAAACTAAGTATGAAGTGGAACTGAGCTCAGCTGACATTCTCAAAGCTGCACTACAGCAAAACATACAAGTAAACAGGGATGTCTAAGCATGCAAGAAGGTTGG
>JAVHNF010057611.1:29884-48090 GCA_034783455.1 Micropsitta finschii
GCTCCAGTGGAAGGGGTCCCTGCCCGTGGCAGGGGTTGGAGCTGGAGGAGCTTTAAGGTCCCTTTCAACCCAAACCATTCTGTGATCCTATCTCACATGCAACACTCTACACAGAGCACTCCATGACTCCCTGTGTCAAGTGCACAGCAAGCTGATGACTTTAATTGCAGGGGGATGTTTTGGCTGGGTTTCGGCCCCATTGCAGCTCCTTGAGTACCTTCAAGGAGAGGAAGGGGATCAAAGGAAGTCCCCAGAGACACAGGTTACATCCACACTAGTGGTCCTACCCTCCAGCGGCACGCACATGGAGGAGCTGACCACCTCGAGGAGCAATTCCCAAGGCTCCATGCATGCACTGATTGCGGTCCCCTCTCAGCACCAAATCACTGCTTCAGACTCAGGCTGAGCGGCTGCAGTTCAAAGCTGCTGCGACATTTAAAGCTCAGCATGGGGCAACTTTCCCTTCTTGTCCATAAACCTTTACTTATTGTCTGTGCTTCCACCAGGGCTTGGAGCTGGGCTTTTTGGCTTCCGCTAAAGCCAGTTTGCTTCAAGGAATCCCTCCAAACACAGCAGCAACACAATCGCTATGGAGTATCCCCCCCCCAGCACCAGCCAATTTTGGGCAATTATTTCTTAACTTTCTCTAATATAATCAGGTCTTGTGCGCAGGGGATTATCAGGCTTATATCCCATGGATCCAATCAGGGAAGTCTATCAGCAAAACATACTTATGTTGATACAGCTATTATAATCTGCATAATTCTTCTGAGTTCACGTACTTAATGGATAGCAAACAGACTCATTACTGCTGCAGCTTACGTCCATAGGATCTCTACGAGCCATTCACTACAGTGGTTTTTATTATTCATAGCTTTAGTTATTGATTTTCAGGGGAAGATACATGCTTTTAAGCCCCATAAAAGCAAGAGAGGAAAACAAATAGCGCTATTCCAAGATTAATACTCTGCTCCAAAGAAAAGTACGGCTGTTACGTTGCCCTGTGTAGAGCTGATGGAGCCTTGACAAATTCCATGCAAAATAGCTGAGTTGCTTAAGAAGCTTGTTAAATAATTGAAAGGCAAGTTTTACTGGAGGCAGGAAAGTTCTTCCCAAATCCACTTCCTTAGATTTATGAGCTTGGAGTATGTTAACCAAGACAAGTGCGGGATGCAGCCGGCATGGCGGGTGGGAGGTTTAAGGGATATAGGGTATGGTAAAGTGTGGTCCTTCTCCACAACAAGCTTGGATTCAATGGTGATCCATGCGTGTCAAAGCATGTACCTTAGGACAGCATTAGGACTGCTCATCCTGCCCCTTCCCAGCTCTCCAGCACAGGGCTCATCTCAAACCCAGACAATACAATTGCACCCCAAGTCAGCACGGGCTACAAAGAGGCCCTTTCCCACTTACCCCAATGGGTTTCCATAGGAAACTCATAGGATCACAGTATGATTTAGGTTAGAAAAGGCCTTTAAGATCAAGTCCACCACTAAACCATGTCCCCAAGCACCACATCCACCATCCTTTAAACGTCTCCAGGGATGCTGCCTCCACCACTTCCCTGGCAGCCTGTTCCAGGGCCTGTCCAGCCCAGCAGCAGCACTGGGAAGTGCTGGCCAAGCATCTCAGCATGACAGCAGCTCTTTCATCACCTTCTGCTCCCTGGCAGGCAGAGCTCTGCGCTGCTAAATCAGCCATCATCAGAGCCATCATCCCCAGCAGGAAGACTCCCAGCTTCAGGATACTGGTGCTAGGAATAGCTTCCAGCGCCCAAGAGCCCCTTCAAAACAGACATCACAGGACAGCAAGCACAAAGCCAAGCTCAGAGCTGGCAGAGCATCGTGGCAAAGCAACAGTGCACTTGTTTGTTCACTTCAAGGCTCACGTAGGAGGCAGAGAACCTTCCAAATGACAGCATTTCTATAGCAACTGGGGTCCCACCATGGTCTCTTGGTTCCAGGCACTGCGCAGGCTGTCTCCATATTAATAACCCTGCTTCCCAAGGAGGCACGAAACAGGAAAAGCACCCATAAGATCCAATGTAAGGTGCATCTCATACCAAGGCAAGAAAGGATGCAGCAAGGGGTAGGCAGCACACTTGCACTCAGCACAGACACCTTATAACCAGCCTCTCAGGTCTGTGCTGGAGAGGCTTTGGGCCTCAAGACATACAAATCACTTCAACTCCCTTCTTTCAAGGCCACAGCAGATGAATCAAGTGTTTCAGGCTTCCACACTTGACGTCCACATTCCTCATTTAACCACCAAGCCCATTCATTTCCAGCTATTCCGGCTGCTGATGCTCTGCTGCACTCAAGATCCCCATCCTCCAAACAGCACAGCAGCACGGGCAATACTTCACTATGGGCAATCCACATGGGATTTGTGGGTCCCCCCAATTTTCCTGGCCATTTAATCAAGTTATTCCTGCTTTACTTGAGGGGGGGGGAGAAGATGGATAGCAACCATAGGATGAAGCTGCCTCCTCTGGCAGTGCCTTGCCACACCATCACCTCTTTTATATTTGCATTCCAAGAGGAGGAATTGCACCTGAAGTGATTTCCCTTGTCAAAAAAGGGAATTGCAGGTACTTTTCCCCCTGGGAACAACTCCAGCACACATAAGCCAGGTCATTGCTTCCTGCACCATTTACATCCACCCCCTTTAAAGCATCCGCACAGTCATAACTTCAACTTAGAGCATCTTCACAGAGGTATGGCCCTTCCCAAGAGCAATCCAGTTAAGCAAAGCACTATGGAAATGGGTATAAGTGCACTGTGTAATAGGGGTGTAAGTATTAAAGGACCCTAGAAACACTCCCCTTGCTACAAGTAGCCTGATTTTTGATCCATGATCCAATTCAGGTGCTTGAGAACAGCAGCTCAGGCAGGTGATTTAATCCTCAACATCAGCCATTTGGAAGGATCATCATCCCCAAGGACAAGCAGAGCAGGCTTGCACATAGCATCTCACCCCCCATGATCACAACCCTCTTTGCTTTTTGCTCTGTTCTGCATTTCCCCATTAATACAGAGCCATCAGATTCCTGCTTGGTACCCACTGTAAATGAATCTCTTTTAATTGGCCACACTTCCCAGCAAACCTCTGGAACAACAGCTCCCAGCGGGTCCTTTATGCTATATATTGTATGGCACTGAAGAGTTAGTACCTGCCCAAGGACCTCCCAGCCCCTTCCACCCAATAAAACAGCTAGGAAGGGGAACAGGGATGCTTGCCACCATCAGCATCATGCTTCCAACACCTTGGCATCACTCAGAATCCTCCATCTCCAGGGGTAAGAGATACTGAGATAGCTTAGGAGCACCCTAATAGAAGGGCAATGCTGCACAGCCCACGTAGCAGCTTGCAGAAAGAAGCTCCTCTCCCCCAAATCTCTTTGATGAGGACTCTATATTTGGCCGGCTTGCCCCCAAAAATCACACTTCTTGCATCATTTACTCACACCCATTCACTCTATAGCACTGATGCTGGCCTAAAACATGCATTCACACCAGAGCAGAGATGGCAACAAGGGGAAGACCAGAGCCCCGCACACAAGCGGCTCCAACAGCAGTGGTACCAGGGACCCACCAATGCACTACAGAGAGCAGCACTGCACCTCTGCTTCCCATAGGATTTGCCTGCAAAGAGCCCCTTTATGAGTCTACCCCAATAGGATCCTTTATTAAGAAAAGGTTTTGATTAAAGTAAGCTTCCCTTGTGCTCTGCTCTCCTGCAGCACTCAAATCCCACCCAACAGCAGCTCCCACAGGCAGGAGCACCCTTTAGCTCCTACTTGGTGGGTTTCTTACTTCATTTACTCTCCATGCGAGCTCAGGAACGGTAACTACAAGCAAAGGAAAACCAGAAAGCCCTAAACCACTCCGGCAATAGAAAAGCTTCTCACCCCATCAGCATTTAACATCACGGACAAAGAACCATTCCAACAATAACTTCTCAGGACACCTCCAACTCCAGAACATGGGGGCAGCCATAAGAAATGCTGTTTTCCTACCTTACTCTTAGTAGCTCCATAGGGATCTCCTCGCAGGATAAAAGATGAGGGTCTTCGGTGCGCTCACCCGTCCGCAATCGCAATGGAAAGGAAACCACGTGGAGCATCCGCATCCTAACCCCATCCACATCCATGGAACACCAAAGAGATTCCAGTCTTCCTTCTGGTTGTTTTGTACCCAAACCCCACCCACTCTGATTAACCCCTGGCCACAACCTGAGCCTTATTTGAGCCTAAAGCACCTTTTTTGGGCTGTCTTTGATTGCTGTGATTGCGAACCTTTAGTGATGCTAATGTGCCTCAGGTGAGGCACTCAGCAGCGCAGCTGCTTGTTGATGCCCGCATTATATAAGTTCACATATATTGTATAGAACCATTTCTATCATTTTAAAGGGCGAAAAGATGTAAAAAGCTTCATTTTTTATGGATAAAAAGCACAAAAAATGGATTTTTTTAAAAATAGGGATAAAAGTAAAGAAAATAAGGGGCTATTTTCCAATTCGCGCCCAAAATACAGAGATGGGGGGAGGGTTTTCCCGCCTCTTCTCCAAACTTTAGAGGCTTTTCTTTTCGAATCCCAAAGGAAAACGCGAGTCCTCCCGCCCGCCAGAGGGCGCTGTGCAGGATGGAGGAGGGCGGTCAGATGGAGGTGGGAGGTACCGGAAGTGAAGCCGGTAATGGCGGCCGGTTCCGGGTGGTGGTTATAAGTGCAGCGTGGAGGCGGATCGGTTTGTGGTTCTTATGGTGGTTTATGGGGTCTTGTTTTATGGTAGTGCGGTGTCCGGTGCTTATAGAGCTTCTCTGGTAAGGTATTTGGGTGGTTGGGTCCCGGTGCTCGGTGCAGGAGCTTGGTTGGTTCGGCTCCCATAAGGGGCTTGGTCCGTTGGCCTGTGGTAAAGAGCTGTGCTTGACCCGGCTTTAGCGAGGCCCTGTGCGTGAGCGCGGTTTGGGCCCTTCAAGGGTCCTGTTCTATGGGGATGCTTTAATCCTTAGGGAAGGAGCTGTGTTTGTGGTGCTCTGTTGGGTCCCGGTGCCTGATAAAGGAGCCTCTTCTGTTGGTTTCTATTGAGTCGCAGTGCCCGGGTCTGTTGGTCTCCATTGAGAACCGGTGCTTACTAAAGGAGCCTGGTGTGGTGGGCTCCTGTGAGCCCTGCTGCCCAGTGCATGAGCCCGGTTGTTTGGGCCCTGTGCTCAGTAAAGAAGGTGGTTTTGTTGAGCCCTACTAAGCATGGTCAGTGGTCCCATAGAGGCTTATGGGGCCCTAGGACAGTTGAGAAGCCTCAGGGCTCCATGAGGAGCCTGGAAGGTTGATCCTTGACAACTTGAAGCAGCGCTTGGGTGAGTCTCAGTGTGGTCCCCTTATCCAGCCATGCCAGGCCAAGGGCCATCAGGCCCCCATCGCCTGCTGCTGGCCTTGGGGGCTGCCCTGTGCTGGCTGCTGGCCCTGGGGCTGCTGCTGGACCTGCGTGCCCTGGGGCTGCTCTGCGGGCTCCTGGCAGCACTGGGGGGCTGGCTGGGTCCCCGGGCTCTCACCCCCTCGGGTCGGCGCCTGCGGCTGGAGCGCTTTGTGAGCTCCCTGCAGCCCCAGCCCCAGGGCCCATCGGCCGTGGGGAGGCTGGAGGGGGAGATCGCCAGCACCGTGCACAAAGTGCTGCGGGACTTTGTCACCTCCTGGTACCGCACTGTCAGCACCGAGCCGGCCTTTGAGGCCGAGGTGGAGAAGGCCATGATGGGGCTGACTGCTGAGCTGAGGAAGCGCCTGGCACAGGTAGACCGCCAAGCTGTGGCCCGGCGCCTCCTTCTTCTCTGTGGGCACCACTTGCAGAGCTACCTGCAGGCTCGTGAGGCTTTGAGGTGTGAGCCAAAGGGCGGCCAGACTCTGTGGCAGGAGTACAGCCGGCTCGCGGGGCCACATCCTGCCCTCCAGAGCCCTGCAGCTGAGGTGGGCTATGCCAGAGCTGCTGTGGAGACCTTGCTGCAGGAGCTGGTGCCCCGGCCCCACTTGGAGACAAGGACCGGGCGCTTCGTGGTGGTGGAGCTGGTGGCCTGCAATGTGCTGCTGCCGGCCATTAAGAAGATGGCTGATCCCGACTGGATCAACCTGCTGCTCATTGGGGCTTTCTCTAAGAAGCCACGGAGTGAGCAGGCCCCTCCTGCACCCCCAGTGCCTGAGGTCTTACCTGTCACGGAGCACACAGACCCCACCCCTGGTGGGATGCCACCCTCCCCAAGGGCCACAGAGGTGCCCAAGCGAGAGGTAGGGGCTGCTGGTGATGAGCAAGAGGATGTGGTGAGCAGGTTGTGCCACACAGAAGAGCCTTTCCTCCGTCCACGAGCACTGGGCTCCCTTTTTCCTTGTGAGGGTTTGGAGCTGGAGTCTCCTGCTCCTGAGGCAGGCCAGGACGTGGACTTGCTGGTACCATCCCCTGCAGGGGAGTTCCTTGAGGAACCCCTCCAAGTTGCCTCCACTGTTCTTGAAGGACTGGATGTTCCAGGGGATGGTATAGGGGAGCTGGAGGAGAGCATTGCCACCACCTCTACTGTTGTGCTGAGCTCCTGCCCAGACATCCAGATCGACCCAGCAGTGGAGAAGGAAGAAGAAGCTTCAGTTGTCCCTAAGAAGTCCTCCTCACAGAGGCCCTCCAGCTTGGGGAAAGACCTGGGGGCAGCAGAAGGCCCATCACAAAGTTCTCCAGACCCTGGGCAGGCTCTGTCCCTGCTCTCCTCTTCTCCAATGGCCGCCATCAGCACCTTCAGCTTTGAGCCCCTCAGCAGCCCTGATGGACCTGTGGTCATCCAGAACCTGCGGATAACTGGGACCATCACTGCCAGAGAGCACAGTGGCACTGGTTTCCACCCCTACACCCTCTATACTGTTAAGGTAAAGGCTCTCCCAGAACTCACCCCTTATCCAAGATCCCTATCCTGGCAGGGAAGCATGGGATGATTGATTGGGAAAGAGGGTTTGCCTTGTGTGTGGTTCTACAACGGATTCTGGCAGTGGGGAAATATTGGCCTTAGTGGTTGGTGGCTGTCTGGGTGTGGGATGGGGTCCTACTCTTGGCAAGGGTTGCATGGGGCTGGTTGGGTCCTTGATGCCCATCATGAGAGGTTCACATGCTCTGAAGCTGCTGCTCTTCACAGAGGGCTCAATCTGAAGCATTGCTGAGGACCTCTGCAGGGTCTGAGGCTTGCAGGGACCACAGCAGTGTTGTTTAGGGCTCTGTAAGGATCATTCTGTTGCTTTCTCCTCAGTATGAGACAGCCCTGGAGAGTGAGAGCAGCGCGGGCAGCCTGCAGCAAGTGGCTTATCACACCGTGAACCGCCGCTACCGCGAGTTCCTCAACCTCCAGACCAGGCTGGAGGAGAAGCCGGAGCTCCGCAAGCTCCTCAAAAGTCAGTGTCTGCATCAGCTCCTCCTCCCTCTCACCCCAGCCCCTGCTCCTGGGCTCTTGAGGGTATCCCGTCCTGCCTGTGCAGCTCTGGATGCTGGGCTCTGTGGTACCCACTGGGGTGGGAACACTGGGATCTTCTTTGTATACAAGAAAGTAGAGGAATATGAGCTTTTTAACAAAGAAAAGTGTGTTTTAGTAAAGAAAAGTTTGTTTTCTCATGCTGCTTATGTATAAAGCTTCTCTGAGCTCAGCAGGTTCCTACCTAACCCTCTGCTTCTGATAGATCTGAGGGTTTGGCTGGGAAATTGCTTTGCTGAGGAATTTTTGGGCCCTGAGTGCTGTAGAGTCCTTGTGCTAAACTGGTGTTCTTGCTGCCTTTAACTTGAAAGGTGAACAATGCAAAATCCAGCAGAACACAAGTTCTCTAAGGTCTCCTTTGGCTACCCTGATTTGAGGGGCATGTAGGTCATCTTGGGCTATATACCCATGCCAGGCAGTGTGTAGTGATAGCCTCAGCCATGAGAGCATGAAGGTTTTAATACACCTGTTGTTGTTGGGTTTGTTTCCTTTGTGTAGATATCAAAGGCCCAAAGAAATTGTTCCCTGATCTCCCGTTTGGAAACATGGACAGTGATAAAGTGGAAGCCAGGAAAAGTCTGCTGGAGTCTTTCTTGAAGGTGAGATATTTGTTGTGTGCCCTTTTGAACTGGAAAGCCAGAGCCTGGGACAGCTCTAGAATGAGTGGAGCACATCAGATCTCTTCCCAGCTTGCTCATGTATAGTGTAGGTGGAAGCTGACTCCGAAAAGACCTAACACTCCATTTTTCCTTGCAGCAATTGTGTGCAGTGCCTGAGATTGCAAACAGTGAGGAGGTGCAGGAGTTCCTGGCCCTGAACACTGATGCAAGGATTGCCTTTGTGAAGAAGCCTTTTGTTGTCTCCAGGATAGACAAGGTAGGCAAGTGGGGACTGGACCACTTAAAACTGCACCTAGACATGTCTTCTAGGCTGCAGTGTCTATATGTGGATGCTGCAGGAATAGCCAAAAATGCTTGAGTGCTCTTTGTAGTTGGGCTCAGCTTGCCTGGAAAGCCTTAAAGCTACAAAGAAATTGGGTTTTTTAATAGAAAATAGAGCTCAAGCCTGAAAACTACTATTTCTTCCTCAAGAAATAAGAATACAGGCAATAACTGACAGCACTTGTGGCTTTTGCAGATTGTTGTCAATGCTATTGTGGACACCTTGAAGACAGCATTCCCCAGGTCAGAGCCCCAGAGCCCCACAGAGGATCTCAGTGAGTCTGAAGTGGATGGAAAACCTCAGGCAGATGGGAAGAAGGGCAATAAGTAAGAGCTCCTTCAGCTTCTCTGTGCTTTGTGCAGAACAGGGACTTCATACATACATACATTGTGGGAAGCACTGCCTTGGTGCTTCACATGTTGTGGGCAGTATGTTGCTGTCGTACTCCAGCTGAATGCCTTTCATGTGCTGACTAAGGGCAGTTGAGTTCTTGCTTTAACTAAAACAGTTTCCAGGAGCACTGAGGCTTTCACAGAAGGTGGGTTTCTTCTTGAGGGACCTCTGAGGTTGTGACAAGGGCAATTGCTTTTTAACCTTAAGCCTGTAGAACGTGGTGAGGCACTGCACAAGGTGCTGAAGGTTCACTCCTGCCTTGCCCATGTGCTTCACACAGTGCCATGCTGCCTTGCTCAGCACACTGGAGTAGTTCTTGAGGAGCAGAACTGAAGGTTAAGCATCTCTTGTTGCTCACTAAGTGTGTATTTGGTGGTGCTGGCAGTGACAAGCCCCCTTGTGCTCGTCAGTGATTGTTCCCTTGCACAAGGAGGGAAGGTTGCACCATGAGCATGGCTTTGTTCTGGTAAATAGATGTTTTACTAGAAAAAGCTGCTTTGGACAAAAAGACACACCAAAAAAGTACAAGTTTTGAAGCATCTTGGCTGACAGAGACATTCCTGAGTGATAAACAGGCTGTTTTCCAATTAATCCTACAATCCCAAATGCCCTTTCATATCCTTCATGTGTGCGTTTGTCACCGGATTGCACAATCCTGCTGAGGATGTTTCATCTCAGAGGCTATTGTGAGCACTGTCCTGTGGGTGCTGCAATGCTCACACCTTACTGAAGAGAAATACAACGTGAAAACTTACATATAACACAGGGTGGATGTTACAAAGCCTTGCCAGGCCCATATGTTAACTGAGGAAAAGGGGTTTACTGCTTTTGTTTCATGGTCTTATTGCCAGCTCTTAGTTATCTTGGGGGGAAATGCTGGTTTGTGTCTAATTTGACTTGTTAGCTTGGATGTGACATGGGACAAAGGAGGTCTTGGTGGGGAACTCACTTGCAGCTTGTGGAAACAAACTGTGCTGTGTTTCTCCTCTTCAGGTCCAGGCTGAGGTTCTCATCCAGTAAGATTGCTCCAGTGCTGAGTGTGAGTGAAGCACAGGACAGGATCGTGTACTCCATCAGGGAGGGCAGCTCTGTAAGTTGAGATCCCCCTTAAGGTCCTTCTATGATCATAATCATTGCCCTCGTTGGGTGCTGGCTTGGAATGACCCATGTGCGTGAGGGTTGTGGCTGCTGCAGCCTTGTTCCTACAAGCTAGGCTGTTGCAGAAAGGCACTAAGCAGCCATGGTTGTGCTGTTGGCTACAACAAGGTGTAAAGCAGGTGGTGGGAGGCTGTTGGGACAGTGGAGACCATGTATATCTGTTTAGCTCTGGCTGTTGCACTCATACACTGGTGTTTTTCAGGTCTCTGGCACCCTGTCCATGGCTGCTATGGAGTCCTTCATCCAGAAGCAGGAGAAGCTGCTGGAGGCACTCCCCAGCAAAGGCCCTGAAGGCGAGGGAGGCAGAAAAGCAAAGGAGAGCTCCTTGCAGGATGATACGGATGGGACGGGCACGTTGGAACAGGGGCAACATCCTGACACAGACTCTGGTGAGCTCAGCCCCTCTGTTAGTGCTTTACATATCCCCTGCGATGATCGCTCTGGTCTTCATTATTCCTAGTGGAATGGCAAGTGGGGCCTTGGCTCAGTTGTGTCACTGTGAAGCTTCACTTTAGGAGTGCTCAGTACAGGCAGTGCAGAACTAAGTTACTTAGGGACACACTGTTTAAAGTGCCAATGTTAAATCAAGCTCTTGGAAACTGCAAAATGACCAATTTAGGGTTTCTTAGTCCCAAGTTAACCTTTATATGTCCAGGCAGTATAAAAGGGCCTTTTGAGATGCTGTTAAGTGTGGCTAGATTTGGTACATAATGCCAGTACAAGGCATGGTGTTCCCTTTGTGCTTAAAGATCCCTCCCCTGAAGCACAAAGGTGTTATGGCCCCTCAGAGCAGTTATAAGATCATCCTGACAATGAGCAAAACAATGTTCTCTAATCTCTTTCTTGGAATAGCTGAGCTGTATCAGCTGGAACTTCCCAAAAACTTCAAGCTTGGCAAGCTCTGACTGCAGACATGTGCTTGTGACAGGATGGGTCTGGTATTCAAAGACCAGCTTGTCTTTGAACACGACCCCATGGCTGTTGTGGGGCTGCTGGGGAGCAGGACTGGAATGGGAGGCCAGTGCCACAGTGATCCAGGGAGGCCAAGTTACTGAGCTCTGAAGGTCTGTGATGCTTCCAAGCTGAGCCAGAGCAGGCTGCTCTGGCAGGGAGAAGGGGAGTGGATGTCTGCAGAGCAGCTGCCTGCAACCACTGTGAGGATTTGCTCCCTGGGGCACTTCTGGGAAGAGGTTGGCCAGCAGCTCTCTGAGGAGGGGACTTGGATGCTGGGGGAATAAACAGAGCATGCTGATCCTCTTGGAGGTTCTGGTGGAGCTCAACAGCCTGCTCCAGGTCTTGCATAGGGAAGTCTCAAAGGGTGAAGCAAGTGAGAAGTAACTTAGGCATGGCCCAAAGAGGTGCTAAATGGACTCACACCCTGTCTTTTCCAAGTGGAATGCCCTGGAGTCAGTCCAGTAGGAAGAGGAGGGAAGCAGAGGTGCTGGGGTCTAGAATCCTTCTTCCCTTTAGCAGCAGTAGGTAACAGTCTCATTGATGCTATATAGGGAGAGTGGAGGGTTAGAGCAGGGGAAGCTGCTACAGAGAAGCTGACAGAGCCAAAGCAGTAGCCTCAGGTTGAGATGCTTGTCTCGGGCAGGTTTATGGTACTTAAGCTTGTTGAGGTTAACACCTATGATGCTTTGGGGCCAAGCAGCATCAGAGTAATTCTCCAGGATATCAAATGTGCTTACACAGTGGGCTCTGCCACCCTCCTGAATGGAGGATTCACAAAGAGCTTTTGCTGTCCCAGGTCTGTGTCACCAGGGCTATGTGGGGGTTTGGTTTTACCTGATGCATCTGATCTATCCAGATGGGGTTCATCCATCTTCCTGCTGAGACTTGGATCAGCCACACGATGGCAGCGTGAGGACACCAACCGCAGCCTTGGGCTTGGGAAAGAGCATGTTCAAAGAGGGAAAAGAGTGTGTGGGGGAAGAGGTCCCCCCAGCAAAGGGTCTTTCTCCTGGCTACAGTCACTACCTTGTTTCTCACCTGCTTTGGGCCTGTTGCCATGCCTGTGTGTGTGCTGGGGCTTGACAACCCCTTGTCTTAACTGAGAAGGAATTTGGAGCAACCAGATGCTGCTCTGGTGCACCCCTTGGTAGGGAGGTTGCGCTGTTTGGATGGCATGGAAATGACAGAGTGATCAGGGCAGGTCACCTGTGTGGCACAGGGTGCAAGGCTGGGGGGAAGAAAGAGGTTTGGATGAGGTTTTGCACCAGGTTTGCTTCATCTGCCCCTCCTCTTCCTCCTGGCAGACTCAGAGACAGCTTTGGCTGACCTGGCCCTGGATGTGCTTCGCCTGCTGCTGATGGATCACTGGAGCTGGCTGTGCACAGAGAACATCCAGAAGGTCTTTCACCTGCTCTTTGGGACCCTCATTCAAAGGTAAGGCCTCAGCAACCAACCTCACAGCTCTGGGAGGTGGCGTTTGGGGCTGCAGTCTTCAATAGCAGTCGTGTGCACAGAAATGCTTTCTGCCACTTCAAACAAGGTTCTGTTAAGAAGATGCCAGTGTACCTAGGGTAAATGTCTTGGAGTTTTGCACTGAAAGCTGTTTCTCCCATGAGCAGCAATGTAACTCTAGCAGGTAGCCTCCTGTCCTGACCAGTGGAACGGAAAGATCCAGCCCTGGGAATGGGAAGGTCCAGGGAGAAGCTGGCCTCTTGGTCTTGCAGTGCTCAGGGCTGAGCTTGTTCCTTGGACAATAGGAGAATAAACAGGCACAGAGATGGGGATACAGGAGCACAGAGATGGGGATACAGGAGCACAGGGATGGGGATACAGGAGCACAGGGATGGGGTTACAGGAGCACAGGGATGGTGATACAAGAGCACGGAGATGGGGATAGAGGAGCAAGGAGAAGCGGATACAGGAGCACGGTGATGGGGACACAGGAGCACAGGAATGAGGATACGGGAACACAGGGACGGGGATACGGGAGCACGGAGATGGGGATACGGGAGCACGGAGATGGGGATACGGGACCACAGAGATAGGGATACGGGAGCACAGAGATAGGGATACAGGAGCACGGAGATGGGGATACAGAAGCACGGAGATGGGGATAGAATAGCACAGAGATGGTGATACAGGAGCACAGGGATGGGGATACACGAGCACAGCGATGAGGATACAGGAGCACAGAGATGGGGATACAGGAAAACAGAGATGGGGATACAGGAGCACGGGGATGGGGATCCAGGAGCCCAGGGATGGGGATACAGGAGCACAGTGATAGAGATACTGGAGCACAGGGATGCGGATACAGGAGCACGGAGATGGGGATACAGGAGTATGGGGATGGGGATAGAGAAGCATGGTAATTGGGATACAGGAGCACGGAGATGGGGATACTGGAGCACAGGGATGGGGATGCAGGAGCACAGAGATGAGGATACAGGAGAACATAGATGGGGACACAGGAGCACAGAGATGGGGATACAGGAGCACAGAGATGGGGATACAGGTGCACAGAGATGGGGATACGTTATCTCTGTTGAGTTCTAAAGCCAGGATAATCCTACAGTCCTTTCAATACATATTTTTAGAGTTTATGAAGAAAACTGAATAATCATGTTTGGCCATGAATAGACATTTTAAAACATTTGAATTCTTAATATTTGTATTTAGTCATTAATTTATTTTCTGCCTTTGCACAATTGCTTTAAAGAAAGACTGCAAGTGGTATTCTGTTATTTTTAGGCTTTTTTAGCTCTGAAGTCATATTCGCCTACATTGGGATACTCTGCAGAGCTTCTTTCTTTAAGGATGCTTAGTAAACAATGGTTTCTGACCCTGCTGTATCCAATTCCTGCAAATTGAGTTACTGCGAGTTCACCTGATAGGTGTGCTCTTAGTAGCTGTACCCAATGTTTAAACTTCTAAGAAAACAGAATGCTGCATATGGAACATGGCTTCACTTCAGTTCTTCTGAGGAGTGCGAGTCCTGAAGTCAAATCTGTGCAATGTCCCATATGGTTCACACTTTGTTCACCCACATTTGAAGTATCTATTTCTAGTACTGTTGGTACAGGTGGCTTATTTAAGACTGCTTTGGTTTTGCGCAAACAGCCTATAAAAGCATCAGGGAAAACACTGTAATAGTTAGGGAGCTGTATTTTTCTGCTCGATGCCTATCTCATAAAAATGTAATTCACAGTGGATTTTTTAAGAATTGTTGATTGTAGTGTTGAAAATTGGCAATAACTGCTTTTGCAGTAAATAGAGTCAAGCGTAGCTGGGTTTCATACTCGGCTTCTTTTCCTGCAGTGCAAATTGGGGCATGCAGTGAATGACCAATACAAAGCATGATGAGGCATTCAGCAGAAAGGCATGTCTTTGTTTTATCTTTATTGCAGTGGTGACTAACATGAAATAGGCTTGTACTTCCCTAAGCAAGCAGTTCAAATTCCAAGATACTCCAGTTGATTTAGTATCTTTCTAATGTTTTTTATCTTGCATTAGGTACAGTCTGTGTAAATGGCCAAAAATGAAATTGTCTCTCACAAAAAGAATAAATAAATAATAGAACATGTAAATTATCCATCCCTCTTACTGCTATGAAGGAACAAATTGTAAATATGCATTCGTGTTTGCTGTCTTTCCAAATCCAATAAAGGAGAAACATTAAATACAACCAGTTTATCTGTAAAGTTATTTAGACACTTCAGAAGCATTGCCTTCAGTAGGAGCTAGGTGCCTAAATATCTTTGCATATTGTCCTTTGTATCCCTTGTCATTAGATTTTGCCTGTGAAAGCTCTGTGTTGCTTCACCGACCATGTCAAAACAACCTCTGTGGCATGTACAGCATTGCAAAAGTTAAGGGCAGCATCACCCAGGGGATCCTCATTTTAATTTTCCTCAGTGGAAGGGAAATGAGGCAGGATTTATTTGGACTAAAATCTCGCATCCTGCTCAGAGTGAATGCTGTGGACTAAAGGAGGGTGGTTATCTCCTTGTGGCATCTCTTCTGCCCCCTGATCGAGGGAGGCGGAGATGCGTTTTGTGCAGTGTTTTGTCACCTTTTGGCAGTTACTCAAATTTTTCCTTTCATCATGGTCACTGTAACAGGCTGCTAGGAATAGAGTGGTAGGAAAGGCCTCCCACTTCTATGGGCAGTTAACCTTGATTGTTAAATATTTTAGAGGATAAAAATTGCTGTGTTTTCTTTTCGCATCCACGTTAACTGGATTCATGCTTCCCAGTTGTTTTCATGCATGCGTGTTTATTCGTGTGTGGCCAATATAACTTTGTCACATTGCATTTTATGTTGCTTATGTTTCTTCCTCCTGGAGTTTGTGTTTATGAAGGTGAACCTTATTGAGATAAAAAGATAGAAGGGTACTTCCATCCAGCTTTAGAAGTCCCTTCCAACCCAAACTATGATTCTGTGATTCAACTTCATATTTGTAACTTGAAGTTATAGATATATATCAAGATATATATCATCTATCAAGATATATATAGATATATATCAATATTTCACTTGTAAAGACTCCGCAATAGTTGCGGAAGTATCCTTAGTATTCCGATAGAAAAATTAATTGGATTGGCACTGACATGAGCAGCTTGTTCCTGTGGTGGTGAGCATGTGGAAGGCAGTTCTTGATGGCATATAGTTAAAATGGCAAAAGCTTGATGGAGATGTGACTAATGTTAGAGTAGGGGTATTCTGCTCTTGCCTTTTTTGCTCCTGGGAATCTTGTGCTTCTTCAGGGACTAGGTTGCTATAGTCAGTCATGGACAGTGGTTAGGACAGTTTAAAATAATTCCTAAGCAGGAAACTTAAAGCATTCCCATTTAATGCGGATAGCAGTTTAAACCACTCTTTTTCTGTTGCGTAATACCAGGATGCTACCTCATTTGAATACCAATCTATGTGTCTTATGTATAAGACCTGTGGATGTTTCCATAACATATTGTAAATATGAATATTTTAGGTCAGGTTGTAGGTTACAACAGAATGGTAGAGGCACCTTTTCATTTTGCAGTTTGTCTAGCCCACATGCGTAAAGGTTGTGTGTGTACTTTCACACATGCTGTTTACACTGAAGATAAGTGTGCTTAAAGAAAAGAGAATAAAGAATAAAAAAGAAGCAAGAGGCAAACTGAAAAAGTAGTGCTGCTCTGTAGATGAACGGTACAGGCTAATCCACTTCATGGCTTGTTCTGTCAATTAAAATAAATCTGAAATACCGTAGAAGGTTTCAGATATTATGTGCTATGCTAAACTTCTCTGTACTC
Organism: Micropsitta finschii; assembly: GCA_034783455.1. Taxonomy (NCBI): domain Eukaryota; kingdom Metazoa; phylum Chordata; class Aves; order Psittaciformes; family Psittacidae; genus Micropsitta; species Micropsitta finschii. The sequence goes on from JAVHNF010057611.1 coordinate 46,118, forward strand.
TTACCATGTGAATGCCAAGTGGAGAAAATACTTATTTCTTTAAAATTGCTTTACCTTTACGCCTTGTTGTCAGAAAGCCTATTGAAAGACCTAATGTGGAACAAGTGAAAACTGTGCATATTTTGTTCAAATGTTACCTGAGTAACTTGTTTGGATAGGGTTTGTCTTTAGGAGCAATGCACCTCAGTATTTCCTTACATTGTATGATGCGATGAATGGGTCTCCAGTGTAGCAACATCTACTTGAACAACACTGTAGCCTACTAAATCGATCTCAGCTCTGTGAATCTTAAGGGACCAGGCTCTTGCTAATCTGCAGAGCTGTAAAGCAAATGTTGAATCCCGACAGGGGAAGGTGCTGATGTTTGGTTGTTTGCTTTGCTTACAAACTGTAAGATCATTAAGGAAACGTTTGCATCCTGTGGCTGTTGTGTGTTTTGAACTCATCTTGTGTGCATAAAAAGCATTGGACAGAAGAAGAAAATGTTTATTTGCTCTTATAGGGAATAGCTAACTTACTGTTTTGAGAGACTTTATTTCTCAGTAATACCAAGTGGTGAATAAATACTCACAGATGTATTTTGGAGGTATTTGTCTTTTGCCATCTAATATTTTGCAGTATATCTTCTAATAGCATGGTACTGTGGCTGGGGATTTTGTCTGTTGTGTGCCTACCACCAATTTCCAAGGATTCTAACACTTGCAGAGGACTTTACTCTTCTGAACAGGGGATGGCTTCATTTCCCCAGTTCCCTCTTTTCGTTCATTTTCCCACTTCCTACTTTTGGTTCCCTTTTCTGTCATCTTGATTCTGGATTTCTTTAATCGGCATGTTTGTTCTCCTTGAGAAATAGCTTGCTCTTTGCAGGCTGACTCCCCCTGTTCTCTTGTTCTACTTAGCTCTGCTTTTTTATAAATAATTTTCCTTATGTTAGTAAAAACTAAGTATAGAAAGTTCTCCAAAATTGTATTTCCACTGCTATTTTAAAGTTAAAATGCAGTGAAAGGTTATGTTGCAGTCCAGTAACCATCTCCAGTGGTAGAGGCTGTGGGTGGATGAATATTTTGATGAATGATCATATATATATAGTTACTCTAAAATATATGTTGTCAGTGTTGTGAAAAGGTTTAAGAGAACTTTGAGTCCAAACCAAAGTAATAAATGAAGTACCAGAAGGCTAAAACCTCTTCTTCATGCAGAAATAGGTGTCCTAATTTCTGTCTAATCCTCGCATTTCAATTCAGAGAATTGCTTTTGTGGTATCCAGATAAACAACAAAAAAAGTCCTTTTCCGATGCTGTTGTTAGCAGTATTCTTTACATATGAAAACACAAGTAGCGTGGAAGGTGGTCACGGTTCCCTGTACCTCTGCAAACTCACTTTCCCTCCTGCGTGATTTTACTCATTAAATAGCCGTTTCACTTCAATCCCTTACCGAATGATTCTGTGTCAAGATTCATTGCTCCGTGTCTGTCATAGTGGGGGGAAAAGACAGAACGGAGTCACCTCTAGGGTAGGGGACCAGGTGGGAGACTGTGAGCAGGGAGCTGCGTGATTTGAAAAGCCAGCAAGGGGAGGATATGTTTTGAGAAATGGCATTTTCAGTGGCAGGGCCAGAACAAGCAGCTCTGGTGGCTACCTGCCTCTGCTTCTCACTCTTCTCACTGACTGGTCCATCATAGAAGGTACATTTATTTGTGTGGCCGCAGGATGAAGCAGATTTGGGAACTGATCCAGGCTTAGCTGTTCCCGAGAGAAAAAAGAAAGGGTTGTTTTTAGCCCGGTTTGGTTCCTCATTGTGGTTTACTACATAGCCACACGATCAATGGTGTTGGCAATGTAAGGAAGGAAGATGGAAAAGAGTGTTTAGCTCGTGTACTACCTTTGAAGGAAACAGTCATGAGTGATCCTTGAACAGGAGAAGCGTGGTCAGTCTCCAGAATTGTGGGATTACCTAGCCCTAGGTAAAGCCA
>JAVHNF010057612.1:9270-19331 GCA_034783455.1 Micropsitta finschii
ATTCTTTTGGTGTTTTAGGTGGTAAAGGAAGGAGAGACTTGAAAGTGTGTTGCTGCGTTTGTAAGGTCCCTGTGTGCCGAAGAGGCAGAGCGCCAATTTTCAGTCCCTGGCCTGTCACAGCAGCAATGGCACTGAACATCTGGGAGGTCATGTTCTGTGGTAGAGCATTCACTGCACGGGTCAGGTCTGCAAGAAAGATCCATCACTTAGACAAAACAGAGCTTGGATGAGGAACTCGCATCCCAGTTCCAACCAGGAAAGGCCTTGCACTGACCTGCCAAGTTAATGTTTGCTGGAGTAGCATTGATAGAGGCTGGAGTCCTGGTCCGACTGCTGCTGCTTGGGGTAATACCTGTATGAAATACAAACCAAGAGAGCTGGATTAGTTCTCCTGGAAGAGCAGCTGAAACACTGGATTTGAATAAGCAGGCAATAGGCTATGTTACCAGGGAATGATGTGAGCAGCAGGCTAAGGGAGAGGAAAGGGACAAGCCCAACATTTGCTGCAGGGCCACTTGGCTGAAAGACAAGACAGCTAAGGCATTCAGGTTTTGGGATGCTCACCTGGAACAGGGTCCTGATAATGATCCTTAAACCATCGGAAGAGTCCATTCACAGTAGGGAAGACCTGGCCCCGGTAGCGGAATCCTTCTGGTGTCACTGTCACATACTCTATCCTGTGAGGAGTGGTGAATGCAGGAGAGGACATGAGGCTGCAGACTGCTTCAGAGTCATACCTGCACCCTCACACTGAGAGGTCACAGTCAGAATAGACATGGCTATACTGATAATGAACAGTCAAGACCTACCCATTTTGTTGTCAAACAATTGCTCCAAAATACCATTCTTTTCCAAGCAAAATCTATCAATCTCTGCCTATACTCCTGTGACACCCCCTGCACAGGGCAGTACTGCTTGTAGCAGCCAGCTGGTTAGAAACACAAGTCTGTGGGGTGAGATTTACTCCATTCATGGGTCCTCTACTGTCAGAAGGCCACAGCCTGGGTAAGGGAGGCATGACTTTTACAGGGATACTGACAGAGCTGGAAGGAAAACTGGCAGTAGTAAGCTGAGGTGTGGTACTGGCAGTACTCAACTGCAGATGTTGGGCTTGCCTCTCATTTACCTTGGTTTGCCTCGAGGCTGATATCCCAAGAGGAATTTGCCAGGTAGATCTTTACAGGCACTAATAAAGTAGGGAATAAACGTCGGCTTCTCTTTCTTGGTCTTTATCAGCAGCTCTTCCAGCTTCTAATTAAAGAGAGAAAAAAGAGAAATGCTCAAGGACAGTCTACATCTCCAGCAACACACAGAGCCCACGGATATCTCCCTCCATGCTGTGGTCAGCCCTTTTTCTTCCCAGCCCTGATGCTCGCAATCCAACAAGGAACACCAACCACACTCCTTCTACACAAAGCTGGTGCACAAATGTCAGCAGAACATAGAAAGCAAATTACTCTCAGTGACACTTGCTGACAGGGCCACCCTTTGCTGCTCTGGCAGCACACCATACGCCCATTGCTCCCCTATCTCCACTGCTCCCAGACAGAATCTCCTATAGCTATAGCTGGAAAGTGACTGCCAAACCCCAAGCAGCAAGAGGAAGACCAGAGAGCACAATCCAGCAGCAGCTTCTGACAAAGAGTTTAAGACCTGTCCTGAGACAAAGAAAGTTACGTAATACTCCTATATCTCCAGAGAAGCTCCTACATCCCAGGACAGGCTTACCTTCTTGTCTCCACCGTTGCAGTCCTGATAGTATTTGTGATTCAGCAAGTCTCTGGCAAAAGAAGCCATTGGCTGGACATAGCGAGCAACAATTTCATCCAGGTCTTCAAACTCCTTTGAAGAAACACATTTAAAGAGGTATACAGGGTGCACGATGAGGAGCTCTTATTCTAGTATATAGCTCTCAGACACATATTCTGCACAGCAAGATGCTCTGCAGGGCTCTTACCTCTGTGTTAATCCAAAGCATGGAGCCCAGGCTGAAGGCATTCTCCTTGCCCTCTTCTCGGACATCCACATGCTGGTAAATGCCATCATTCACCTTCCAGGTGACAGTTAGGTGGTTCTCCCCTTTGCTACTTGGCCGAATAATCACATCCCCTTGGTCCATGGTCTCCATCATCTTCTCAGCTTGCTTGAAGCTAATGTTGTGGAATGACGGGTGAGCAATTACTCTCTTGATGTATGCTAGGGAACAAAGCGGAGTGTTTAGGCTTCCCAGAGGAACTGCTTCATTACAGTCACAGGCCTACTTGTGGTTATTCTCCTGAAGCACCCTGAGAAGGTTAGCATTAAGAGGGAGAATAAAATTACAGGCTCACTTGTCCGCTGTTGCTTTCTTTTCAGGTCTTCCTCTTGTTTGTGATCTGCTGCCTCAGAGTCAAAGTCGTAGTAGGTATCTTTAGGCAGTTTCCACTCATTGTTCTTATCCATCAGGTCTGAGGTCCTGCAGGTCAGGTCTGCACTGAACTTCTCAATGTCAATCTTCATAATCCTGCAGTGAACGGTCATTCCCACCTATAGGAGAGGGACAGGCAAAGCTCACCAGCAGGTCTGGCTGAGGCACCAGCCTCCCTGCGCTACACAGCAATCTGTGGGGTCATGCTGCCAATAGGAGGTACAAACTACCTCACGTACTTCAGACTGATACAACCTTTAGAAGTGAGCCTTCAATTCAAACTGAAAATCAACTGATCCCCCAAGATGACTAGAATCAAAAGAGATTAAAAGAAAAAATGGGCAGTTCTCCAGCAAGTTACTACTTGTGCTCCAGACCACACAGGAAACTGCATGTCTGAAGGCTGAGGACAATAAAGTTTGCTGCTTCGCATATCTTTAACAATGGGAACTGCAAAACTGGAGTTCAGGATGTACAAGAAAGCAGTTAAGTCTGTTCTGAAACAGAGTGGAAAACATTCAAAGGACTGCTGTAATAAAATGGGAAAGAAAATGCCATCACAAACAGTGCAATGTCTTAGTCCAGTTAACCATGCTGAAGTTAACGGCTCTTGAAAGAAATACTGAGACCTTTGAGCTTTCAGGATTATCCATCACCTGCATGGGACCCCAAAAGGCAGCAAAGATTTTAAACCTCTATTTCATCTTGTGATAAAAATACATGATTCTGTGTCTTCCAGAACCCCAATCCCTGTCTTGAGCAAGACCTGTATTTCTGGACCAGTAACTTTGACCTCCACAAGTGAATTGAGGCAGAAGAAAAAGCTATGAGAGAAGGAAAGTGACCCCTGCATAACTAGCAGCAGCTTTGTGAACTCTTTAGAAAGCCAAAACAAAGGGCAGCTCTGCATTAGAATGTCTTCTGGTCTCCTAAACCCAGACTTGAGCCAGATGATAATAAATCCTTCTGCAGCGCAACATGTTAACTGATTAACGTGGTTCCCACCAGCTGCCAAGAGAGATTTGCACTGTGGGACAAAGACATTAACCAGAACCTGAACTTGCTGCTGATTCAAAGTCCTTAAGTGAAAATAAGGTTTGAAAAGTCATTTAGGGAATGGTGTTGTTAACGAAACCCTGAATTGCTGTTAACGAAACCTTGCTGGATATGTGGAAATCCTCTGCTTTCATACCTTTACTCTTTCTTCTGGCCGCTTGACCACCTTATCACTAAGAAATTTTGTTGGGATGAAGCCAGCAACACCATTATCCAGACGTGTCTTCACTCCAATGGCCTGACCTGGGCAGGAACCGCTGTCAAAGTGGTTCCAAACCTTGAGCAAGGCGAAAGTAAAAGTCATTCAGCATGGAAACAAAATAGCCCCAGCAGCGAACACTCAAAAACAAGTCCAAAAGTTGTGTCAGCAAACTGGTGTAGCCAGCAAAGACATGTGGAAGGGCAGGGGACAGAGGACTTCAATGCATGCTATCCTATTTTGGTTCTACTCAGTTTATGGGTCTTTGCAACCAGGAAGGTCAGAACATTTTCAGACCCTGAACACAAGCTTGCAGCTAGGGCTGGTTTCTAATGAATGCTGTAGGGTTTTAAAGCCATGGATTACTAAGACTGGAATTCAGCAGTGTTTAGAAGAGACCTAAAGTACAGCTGCATTAAGCAGCAGGGAGTTCAGATAAGTTCTTAAAGTTGAGAAGGTGGCAAAACAACCTTCTGTTCTCAGTGTCACAGGCAGTTTCTTTGCATAAAAGGCAATCCTAGACCATGAAAAAACCTGCTTTATGTATCTGCAAAGAACTGGCCAGCTTAGCCCCAGGTCCATTTTCCTCTTAGCCCTATTCACTAAAAGCCATAATGTAGCCATAAAGGAGCTGTCAAATCTATACTGAAGCAATTAGTCTAAAGTGGAACAGATAGTTGCAGCCAAAGGCCACATTCAGACTGAGCACTGCAGATACCCTTGTCTCCCAAGAACCCTACAAAATGCTCAAGCCTGCTGATTGCAGGCTCTCAACAAAGGCAGCCCCATGAGGAGCAGCAGCCCCACCTCGCTGAGCTCAGGGAAGTTATCCTGCTGACAGAAAGGACACTGCCAAAGGCCAGTTTCATCGTTCCGTATCGCCTGGTCATAGCTCTCTCCTTGGGGCCGCCTGTGGGCTATGCCAGTCACGTTGCAGATGATCATTTTACCTGTGGCGTGATGGGAGAGGAGAAAGGAAGAATGAACAACTGCAAGCCAACTGCAGGGAAGGGCAGTGCCCTCAATCTAAGGTAGCTGCACATGAAGGTGTTAGAAGACTACCCAGAAAAACTACTTTAGACACATGCAACCATAGCACTATCCCAACATCACACTCACTAAGATCCCTCTGCCCCACCTTTACACATCTTAAGTCAACTTGGAATGACAGAAACCAGGGATGTACCTATATAAAAAGTCTCTGGAGTTTCTTTGGTCAGCATATTGAAGACTTCTTCTGTGTTTGGAGAACGATATGGGGTTCTCAGGTCCTTGTACCTGCAGCTTAGTTCAGCTCGAATGTCATATAAAGTGATATGCTTGTCACCATAGCCCTGTGTGGTATTCAAAGGTTATAAAACCATGAGGAGCAGAAATGAGGAGAGTATAGAATTCAGTGTAAGTTATTAAAGAACTCAAGGAACTCATTAAACACCAAATTCAAAAACAGAGGAACACAAAGAAGAATCCACCATCAGACTCAGTTACAGGATGTTGAGGTTGAAAGTACCAGTATATTCAGAAAACAGTTAGGTAATTTCAGGGAGAACAGCTTAAATGGTCTCATTACAGTCTGTGGCTTCCTTCCTCCCCCTGCCCCACATGTAAGCATTTACTAGATGCCACTGTCAGACACTGAATACTCATACTGGCTGTTTATACATTTTACAACAGCTAAATGCTCCTCCAAAGGAGGAGGGTCACCAGCTATAAAACATGAAGAACTGAGCAGGACAGCAGAGCTTCCCTCTGGTTCTCAGTACCAGGAACCCCTAGTGCACCTGTCTTTCCAGTTCTTCAGCAAAGGCATCGAGATCCAGGTCCTTCAGACGCTCGGGGTTTTCCAAGATCTCCTCTAGAGCTCCCGCGGGATTAGCGTCCTCCGCTGACTCATCATATTCCAAGGCATCCACTGCCATCTTTCTTGCCCATTCATAGGTTTCAGGATGGACCCTGGACCCATCTAGGACTTCGATGTAGGAATCAGTGCTGAAATAAAGTAAGATTCAGAGAAGGGCTCTGCAGGGCTCCAGAGTCACCTCCTTCAGCTCAGTAATAAAGCACACTGTTGAGCACCACGACTGCCTGCATATCTGCTCTGCCACCGCTGTCCTCTGTGGAGCAAACTACAAAGGACACAAGGAATTCTTCCCTGGCTAATAAAGAGGAACCAATGCAAAACATAAATTCCAGTCTGCGGCTCCTGTGCTGCAAAGATACAGCCAAGCACTTTGGATGCTAGAGATTTGGAAATCAGGTTACTGCTGTCCTCCAAACACGTCTCTCTTGTTCAGTTACCAGTAACCTAATGCTCTACAAACTTCCCAGTATTGCTACTAGTTTAAGAGGAAGCTAAACTGTGGAGTTATTCCTTAAGTTTGGAACTTTCCTGAAGTAAAACACTGTTGGTAGGACCAGCAGAAGCTGAGCCAAAGTGCACATGGGTTACTGACGGACGCTCCTGTGTTACGGAATAACTGGTTTTAGTTTAGCTCCTCTTGACCACAAAGGGTCTTTCAAACCTATATAATTAATGCTGTGCAGCTCACATTGCTGTACGAGTTTAGCTGCCCTCAGGAATCAGATTAATAACCAACAATACCTGAACTTGGCCAGGAATCAGAGGGGCCACACAGAAATTCCTGGGATATGGGGTCCAGGGTACAAGACTGCTTCAGCTTTTGTTCATTCTAACTCCATACCCTGTACGTCACTGGATGCACTCCAATACCTACCTATCTCCCAGTGATGCCGTGTCAATCTTGATGAAGCCAGCACAGTTGATAAACACCTTGGGTCCCATGTGGCACATGGTAACCAGCTGGGTCCTGTTCTCCAGACGTGTATTGTTTTGTTTTAAGATCTGGAAAGACAGGGAACACTATAAACCTTGCTACTCAAGCACAAGGGTCCTCCAGGAAAAGCAGAGGACTCACACTGGACACTGCAGTGTTCAAACCATCCGATATAAGCTTCAACAGCTTAAACTGTTGCTCCCTGCCTGCATGTATGAAAGAAGATGATTCCACATGGAATAGCTCTGACTTTTGGGAAACGCACTGGCTTTTTGCCCTGTGTTTTCTACTGCATGAAGGCATCTTGCTACCATAACAGTGCATCCATCCCTGTGGGTTCAGGAGCTACGTAGGACTGATGTACCTGCTTGGGTCTATCACGAACACAAGCCTTTGCATAGCTTCAGGGTTGGATGCAGTGAGATAACACCTACTAAAACAAGTCAATGGAGCTGTCAGCTGCATCTGGCACACAGGACCCTGACTCATCTCCTAAAAGCACTGCTATCAGGCCCCATGATGCACTGTTCCTGTAGGCAGGGACAGAAGCCTCCTTACCTTTAGCAGATGAGTGCCTTTGCGTGGTCCCAGGCCACACACATACTGCAGCAAAGCCTGGCTGTGAGGGTGAGCAATGGCCCGGTTGACATCCACTCCCACCTCGTTCACACGGTTTATGAATTCGCAGTAGAGGGCATTCAGCAGCTCCTCCTTCACTACATGCTCCTGACAGAAAGGAGAGGTGTTAGCCTCACAAGGAGATGCTTGCAACACTTTGCCATAAGCAAGCTGTGCCAAACATAACATGCTGGCTCTCGGGAGTTGTGCGGCACCTCAGTTACACCTGAAACAGCCTAAAGGCAGGAGAGGCAGATGAGTTAAAAGAGGTAAAAAAAAGGTGCTGTGTAGCCTGAATATTGCACAAAACAGGCAGAACTTGCATGAGTTCAATTTGGAATACTTTTCTTTGGCAACATACTGTCCCAGGCCTCCCAGACAACCTTCTCTTGCAGAGAAAGCTCTTCCTTGCCCAAGTATCTCATGAAGAAGTTACCTGCAGAGGGTGGAGCTTCAGGCAGAGAATATCCTCATCAGAGCTGCAGACCTGGGCAAACTCTATGAGAGGGTCCTGGATGCGGCGAGCAAGGGAGACGGCCTGACGCAGCAGAGGAGGGTAATCCCTGAACTCATTCTGCAAGAGAATCAGGGAGAACCCTGATGGTGTTTTCACACTTTGTAACACAAGCAGCAAAGACAGATCAGACGGGGATTGGAATGAGGGAAGCATTTGGTGCTCAGCACAAAGACAGCTGAGGTCAGAGGCTTCCAAGAGCTCTGCTGCAAGTAGGAATGAAACAACCCCACTCACTCAGCTGAGCAAGACTCATTTCAGACTACATCGATATCTACTCTGTACATCTGCTGGTGCTGATCTCTCCAGGGAAGTCTAAGTAAGATGCTGTGCCTTGATCCAACGATCAGTATGTCACTGTCTATGTGGATCACACAAGGCAGAGGATGATGCAAGGCAGGGCCAGCACAACAGAAGATGAGACAGCGCGAATGAACAACAGACTAAGGGATAGCTGAAATAACAGAAGGTTCACCTCAGACTTCTTGCTGTTCATGTAGAGGATGGCCAGTTCATTGTCCACCAGCTCCACTCCTATAGAGGACAACTGCTGCCCTTGATCCAGCTCGTGAACAATTCTCTTTACATCCTCCATCAGCATCTGAGCATCCCTAGGGAGAGACAGCCAAGGAGATTGAGGGCAAAGCTTAAAGCTGGGTCCTGGGATCACTTTGGGAGATAACCCCATGGACAGAAACAAGTGAAATGTGGACAGGCGTGAGGGAAGGACTGCAAGGAGACTAGGAAGTGGAAGAAACACAAAGACCGACCTGTTCTCGCCTGCAATTGTCACCACATGAGGCTTCTTGTTCAGAAGAAATTTTTTCAAAGTTTCAATATCCTGGGCCTGGCAGGGGAAGTGAGACAGGTCAGAGCAGTAAAGCTGGAGAGTTTCTGTACTGAGCTAGTCCTCGGTACTGAATCAGTCCTGGCTTCCTATTTCACAGGGTAAAGCCTCCCCTAGTGCCACCTTGATCATGAACATGGCTAAACATCTTCTCCACAGGCCAGCCTTGCAGCTCCTGACCACTGTAAGGTCAGACAGGAAAGCTCTGCAGAGGAAAGACTGATGGCTTCGCACTCTGGTGTTACAGAAAATCAGTGAAAGTAGCAATGGAAGTCAAAAGCCTGCCCAAGTGCCACTGCCCATAAGAGGAGAAGAGATCAACTGGAATATAACTGAAAACAACTCTTCAGCCAGGAAAATTACAGGGTGGGGAAAAGGCAGTACGTTTGCATGCAAGAGTGGCAAGGCCTGAGCTGTCTTCAGACTGACTATTCCTCTCCAGCCCACAGTGGATTGCATGGTACCAAAGCCAACATGCAGACATGCATCCCAACAATAGCTGCACCAAGGCTCACCTTCTTTTCCCTCTCTTCCTCACGCCAGGCATTCCTTCTCTTAGTGAAATGTGGCAGTCGGAGGAAGTCTGTAACCTCACCCTCGCCATTAACAAGGGCGCAAAACACGGGGTGGTCCCTGCAGAACAGAGATCACTCAGACACGGTGGACTGCAAAAGCCGTACATGGATCCAGAAGCAATTACTGTCCTCCTACCTGGCTGAGGAAAAGGCAATGCCTAGCACCCGAATCCCCTTCCCTTGGTTTTCATCCATGAAATCATCATCTTCCTCCACTTGCTGATCAGGACGGTATGAAGCTACTTTTAACCAGTTGTACAGTTTCCGGCTGCAAGCCTGGTAGAACAGGAAAGGAAATTGATGAGTGACAAAATCCACTGCAGGTGCTTTGGCAGAGCCCTTTTCCAGAGCAAAGGTCACAGAATCGTAGAATAGTTTGGGTTGGAAAGGACCTTAAGGTCATCCAGTTCCAACCCCCTGCCATGGGCAGGGACACCTCACATTAGGCCATGCAGCCCAAGGCTCTGTCCAACCTGGTCTTGTACACTGCCAGGGATGGGGCAGTCACAGACTGCTCAAGGCAGCAACACTGTATTCTGCCAGGACTGGAACCAGCTCTGCAGTACCATGGAGCCCATCTCCCCTCCCTACTGAGATGCCTGCTTTTCTTCCCCAAACCTTGGAAAGAACCAGATGCAGACCCCTGCCTACCGCCTCCTCCTCCTCCTTCCCAAGAAAGAGCCTGTGTACGGCTTGTCAGCAACAATCTCCAGCATGCTGCAGGACTGTTAGCATTTGTAACCCCAGCTCTCCCATCTCACCTTGAGAACATAATCCTTGGCCTCCACCAGCAGCTTGTTCTTCAGCTCTTTAGCCATCTGCACGTAGAGGAACTGGTTGAGGGACCGCTCGATGGCCATCGTACGCTGCCGATTCCACTCCTGCACCTGATGGCTGAACTCATCCCGGTAATAGAACTGTTTGATTTCCTCAAAGTATGTCTGGTCACTACCATAACTGCAAGAAATAAGAGGAAGAAAATGAAGAAGAAGAAGAAGAAGAAGACGAAGACGACTAAGAAGAAGAAAATGAAGAAGAGGAAGAAGAAGA
>JAVHNF010057617.1:10668-29747 GCA_034783455.1 Micropsitta finschii
GGCAATGTTATGGATCACCCATAGCTAGTTCTAAGTTAGTCCTCTCCCCTTTGTTTTTTTCCTTTAAATCTTTACCTCTAAATATAATTTTCATGAAAATTTTGGAGAAATCCAAATTCATTTGTGATATTCCATGCTAAAAGCTCCTGGTGGTTTGGGTAGAATGTGCTACCAGAAGCATCAGTGCCTATGCTGGCTTTTGTATGTGCTTTCCAGAATGTGACATTGGAGAACAAAAAGAAGTCACGTTGAGGTGTGCCTAATTACTGTCATGAGCAAAAAGAATTAATCTGTAGATTCTGGGGCAAATTTCCACCCTGGGCATTGTTTGTCTGGTGCTTCTTAAGCCTTTGCTTTGAAAATACAGACGTGAAATATTTTACAGATTTCTGTTTAAATATGGGTTAACAGGTGTTTGGTTTTCATTGCTATAAGTTTACCTTGTTTTGTTTTCAACAAATCATTCATTCTTTGTGTTCTTTTTGCCTTTTCAATGGAGAAATATGTTAAAGAAAAAAAAAAGAGTTATTGCCACAAAGAACAAACAAAACCTAAGGAAACAGCTGATTAAGGCATTTTTTTACCTACCTATGTAAATAGTATTTAAAAAAGTACCATATAAATATAAAGTGAGTAAATCTGGCTGCAGTATATTTTTCAATGGATATGAGAGAGAATTTAGGTTCAGTATCATTAAACAGTTTCCTTAAATGGAGATGTGGTTTGGAATGGTTGTTTATAAATATGCAGATGTACTTAAGCTCAATAACTGTCAAGCATTTGCATGTTAATGAAGTGTTACTGCAATAAGCAGTGGTGTAACGGTGGAGATAGGATTTATCTGGAGGATATCTAGGAAACTGCCATGCAATGTAAATAGAAGCACTGTTCCTATTGACTGTCAGGGATGTTATTCACTACTGACACTTATTTTCTTGTATTGTATCAGATGCACAGTAAAACTAAGTTGCTCCTGTCTCTAATGCTTCTGGTTTTTCACCAAAATAGATCAATTTAGAGAACAGAAATGAATACCCTTCTTCCTCAGATAGACCACAGAACTCATAAGGGAATAATTACAAGTCTAATTCAGCTCTTATAATGACATCAGCTGAATGATTCTTGGATTCAAAGTCCCGGATGAGTTCCTAAGCTTTTTAACTCTAAGCTTCTAGGCTGAAATAGTATGACTTTTAAATTTTGTTTTCATTGGAAGATCAAAGAAATTACTGCAGTATTAATTAACTGTGTGTACCTCTGTTTGCATAGCCTGCTGAAAGAAATTGGTGTATTTAATAGCATCCATTTGCTGGGTGAGATAAGGAAAGGCCTATAGGAGGAGTTGTCTGCAGGGCTAACAAAAGCTTCTAGAAGTTGGTCATCCATGTATGTATTTTCTAGAAGATTTTTCTATCATATCTAGTCTGTTAATCCTGACATGAGCTTTCCTAATGGGCTGGATTCCAGATGGATTACTTGGTGTTACTGTTTTATCTTGTGCAGAATTTGAGCACATGAAGTTTTTTTTATTTTGTGCAAAACTTAAAATAGATAGTTGTGAATGTGGAGGGAATGGCATGTTTCTACATTGTTTTCTTTTGGGTAATGTAGTAGTGTCCATGGCTTCCCTTTGCATAACCGTACGATGGAGTGCTGGTGCCTTCTTGTATGATTAAAAGCTGCACTTCTGCGGTCAGGGCAGGCCAGCCATCCTTCTACCTGCTCTTCACTATCAAATAGAACATATGTAAAGAGTAAATATAGCAGGCATCCAGGGCCAGTTTTGTTCTTACCTTAATCCTTGAGGCTGCAAGTTTCGAATGGCCATCTCTTTAAGTTATTTGTTCAACACAAACATTCATTTCATCCTTGAAAAGTCTCAGTTAAGAAGGACTGCAAGTAACAGATGTGTTTTAACACTGTATCTGGGAAAAGCAAGGAGAGGAAATGGATGTTGAATGTAAGAAGTAAGTGGATATCGTGTGCTCTGAGTGGAACATACCTATCTTTCACTTCAGACCAACACATGTGAGGAAAGACTGCAGCAGCCTGTTGCACAGAAGACTTGCGTATTTAAGTCTGGCACAATTTCTCCAGACCGAAATTACAGCAGATGGGTTCATTGCAACAAAAGGCATAGTTGCAGAACATGTAGATATATTTCATTTAGCAAGCAGGGGTTCTCATAGCAATACAGATACATCAGCATGAGTTTTGGTGGAGCTAGTATGCTGGATGTGCAGGCTGTAAGAAAGGCTGCTATGCCAGATCTCTGCCATGTGCACAGCTGGATTCAAGCTAGTGGTAACAGCGCAGCATTATTTTTTTTTTTATTTTTTTTGTGGGTTTTTTGTTTGTTTCTTTGTTTGTTTTTTTCTGTTTGTTTCTAATCCAAGCAGAGGTGAGAATGTTACAAAGTATTTCTACACTTTAAGGTCCAATCTGCACCTGATTGTAACAGCGGTGTTTTTGACAGGGAGACAGAAAGGAACCAAGTAGGTGCTTAGTTCTCACTATGAGAAGGCATAATAGGTGCAATGGCAGTCTGGTCTTGGTAGCCTGCTGCTGCTGTGGGAATTTATGGCAAGGAAAAGTGGCATGATAAATCACAGGATCACTAGTACGTTTTTCTGCTCAAGGGACAGCTATGGGATCAAGCTTGCTTGCTAAAGACTTTATCCAGCCGGGTCTCGAAAACCTGCAAGGCACCATATATCTGGGCCCATGTTATGCTTCTTGTCTGCTCTCATGGGGAAACAGTTGCTCCACATAGTTGGTCTGAAAACCTCTCCTTTCAACCTCTGCTTGTTGTCCCTTATCCTGCTACTGTGAAGGGTCTGGCTCATGACCACTTTGTAGGCACTCAGTGGCTGGTGTTGCAGCCCTGAAGCTGTCCAGGTTAAACAAGCCTTGGTTCCTCAATATCTTTTCAGAGGGCAAGTACTTCACCCCCTGACCATCTTGGTGGTCTTTTGCTTACCAATCCTGGTAACTGATGTCTGTTTTGCATTAAATATGTGACCTAATAAGTAGAAGGACGATAATTGCTGTCTTTGAGATCCTGACTGTCCTCCTGCTCATACAGTCCAGGAAGCTGTGGCTGTTTCTGCTGTCAAAGTACACTGCTGGCTTGTGCTGAGCTCACTGACCACCAGGATCCCAGGGCTTTTTTCACTTAACTGCTCTGCAGCTGGATTTTGCCCTGCCTGGATGGCTGTAAGGGCTCCCTCTGAGCCTAAGTCATCCACCCAATGGTTTACTGATCAGGACGTTCACCCATTGAAACCATAATGATCCAGCTTGAATTCAAGCTTACTGTGGTAGACAGTGTGGAAAGCCTTGCTAAAACTGAGGTAAGTTATGTCTGCTACTCTGCCTTGTCCTGAGATCCAGTCATTTCATCACAGAGAGCACTTGGGTTGGTCACACATGATTTAACCTTGGTCAGTCTATGCTGACTGTTCTCAGCCAGCTTCTCCATGTGCTCAGAGATGTGCTTTAAGAGGACCCTCGTTGTGTGATGTGAGACTGACCATCTGGTAACTCCCTGTATTTTCCTTTTAACCTTTTCTGGAGATGGGTACGATGCTTGTCTTTCTCCAGGTGGGAAATGTCTCTGCTGATCTCCATGATTTTTCGAAGACTGGGTACACTATGACAACAAACACTTCTCTTGGCACCCATGGATGTAGCCTATATTCTCACAGAAGCTGAGTTGCTGATGTAAAATGATGACTGCTTCTGCTGCACTGAGGTAGAGCAGAGCTGAACTGCATGTCTCTGTACTATCAGAAAATTACCTTGGTTTTCTCTTAGTTTCTTTTTCCTTGATGTGCTGTTGTGGAAGGGAACGTCTGTGACAGTCACATACTAAGATGGTACTTCTTGGTCTGGTTTAATCAGAAACAGGACAGAGGAGCTGTGTAAAGCAGCTGCTGCATGCTGAGGAAAGAGCACAGATATTTTGCTGAGTAGGAGAAACGTTGAGGGCAGTGTACCCCCTTCTACTAGTTCTTTTTATAATGTAAAGATGTTGTTTGTTAATCAAAAAAATTGGTAGATCTCTGCCTGCTTGCTGAAGGGAGCGTGCATGTGTGCTGCCTCTGGGTGAGAGCCGGGCTCTGGGGGAAGCAGGCTGTGCTTGCCTGCTGGCTGCTGGCGGCCTCTCTGATCCTGTTTCTGTGGGAACAAATGTTGGATCAGCAAATGGGATGTATGTGAGAATAATAACACGCAAATATTGATTTGCTGGATACCCGAGCTACTTCTGTGGCTGCAGGCTGCATGCCTTACGTTACACTCAAGGCATAACTCTCCTGATCTGCCTACTTACTCTTACCATTTGCAGAGGACTAAGAAGTGGTTTAATAAATGGCACGTGAGAGAGTGTACAAGCAGAGTGCTACTGTAGGAGATGCTGGTCAACCAGAGCTTAGTCCAGTCCACTCCTTCTACTACCGACAGTGCCATGACTGTGTTGCATTTGTTAACTCTTTGCAACCTCAGGCCAAAGACTGGCAGTGTGCCTGGCATCTTCCAAAGGAGCAAGGAGGAGAAAGCAGAAAGCTTCTACAGAACTGGGGAAGGGGTTGCATTGCAATTTTCTCTCTTCTATCTCTTCCTCTCTCCCTTCAAAAAAAAAAAATAAAATCCTTTGTAATTAGTGCTGTGCAGAAGGTTGAATTCAGCCTGTCTCAGTTTGAGCAAAAAGAGGGGAAAAATCCTACGACAACAAAATTGTGTTCTGTGCAATTTTAGATGTCAGACTGAAAAATCTGCTGATCAGGGATCATTTTCTAGCGTAAATACAGGCCTACAATTAGAGTGTCAATTGTGCTTAAAAATCCTGACTTTACTGCCCCACAAATGTAGGTTTAACTCTTATTACTACCTAGATAACACCAGAATTGTTGGGTTTGATCTTGTTATATGATATGCTAAGGAACAACCAGATTCTTTTTCTTTGACCCTTTACGAGACAAAATACTTTTCTTTCTTTTTTTTTTTTTTTTTTTCTTTTTTTTAAAACCTAGGCAGCTTTTTGTTTTATTTATCCCTAGTTACTTTTGCATTTTGTGTTTTGATTTTGTTATGAATAGAAAGGAATTTAACTTTCCAGGTGAAAGGAGATTAAGACACAGTTTGCACCTGAGAAAAGAAACTTAATGTTATGCCTATCAAGCAGCAAAAGGATGAAAATCCCAGAATGCCTGACAGTGATGTATTCTGTTGTCCTCACTGTCCCATTAGGAAGTCTTTCCATGGCTCAGCAAGCTCCCGGGAGCTATGTTTGTTTGCACAATCATTCATTCTGCCCTCCCTTCCCTTTCCTTTTTTTTTTTATTTGTATCTTATTAATTTCTTTCTTGATCCTAAGGCTGTTAAATACAGCTTCTTCAAACTATTAAGTATATGCCAGAGAAGCTTCTGGCTTCTTCAATTTGGCTAGCTTCAAATTGCCCCCATTGTCCAAACCTGCAGTCAACTATTGATGTGGTGTGGGAAAGCTTCCATGATGATTCCTCTTCTTGTGAACACACTGCAGAAACAGTGAGTGTCACAGAGACCTTTGGGCTGTTTCCACAAGCTGAAAGAGTTGCTTCTGCAGTCTGAGATCCCTCTACAATTTGGTATCTTCTTGTGTTGCCCTCCAGCTTCTGCAGCAGTTTTATTGCAGTGTGCTACTGAAATTACTCTTGCTGGCAGAAATTGTTGCCTGTGGTTTCTTTAAGGTTCCTGGGAACTACCAAAACAGCCGTCAGACACTTGTACTGAAAATCTTGCAAATATCAGAGATCATGTCTCTTGGAGAAGTTCTTCAGTTTAAAAAAGTTAATGTAGTTTCCAGTATAAATTTTTAGAGAAAATTAGGTTCTGAATTATTTCTATATTTACCAACTCAGATCCTCTTCAGAGTAACAGTAATGGCCAGAACATAACTTCTGTAGTCAGAGCATATTGCTATGGTAGGCAGAGGAGAATGCCTTAGTTTTAGATTGTGTAGTCTGAAAAAAAAATCTTGCCTTGACTCTTACTTCTTGTTGTCAATTATAATCATGTTCCCATACCAAACAGTGATGGCTTCAGTTGTCTGCTTTACTTAAAACCCTGCTGTGTGTCAAAACTAAAGGAATCCTTTTTCCCCTCAGCACACTGATGCTTCCTGCCAATTGAAAGCAGCACATAAACTCATTAAAAGCCCCGAATTAGTTCTTAACCAATGTTTATACAATAGCTCAATACAAATTATGTTTACACAATAGCATAATGCAAAACTGTGCTATTTTCATTTCAACAAATTTGTATATGCTGTGGAAACCACAGGATCTGTGGGAGGAGAAAAATGCCTTGGAGAAGAACCCAGCATTAACTGGCCATTGGTTATTAAGATGGTACAGCAACCTTGGGGCCAGATTGGCTTTGTTTGTTGCTCCAGGAGACATGGGCTGCTGAATGTTTTTAAGGAATACTTTCCTCAGGGGTGGCCTCCTCCACCATAAGCATCTTATTCTTGCTAGTCAATCCTTTAGGCTCAGCGTGCTGGTATTAGGTGAAGTGAGCAAACACATCCTCAGGCCATGATGAGCACAGTGTGCTCCACCTGGTTGACAATAGCCAGTGAACAAGTTTAAGCTAGCCCTGATTTGTAAAAAGCTTACCAAGTGAGGACTAGATTCCTCAGGAGACAAGCTGCCTCTTTCTTACTAACCGAAGTGATGGAATACACCAAGGGATGCTGTCCTAGATCAACTGAATGCACTGATGTCCTGACACCCTTTGTGGACTCCAGATGTATTTAGTACTTAGTGCATGTCTGCATATTGCTTTGCTTAATCTGGGCCTCCTGGAAACTGTATGTCTCAGTCACAGAGCATTGAGCCTGGGCTAATCAGCTATGTTGACAGGCAGGGTATATTTTATTGGGCTTAATGCCACCTTAATGTGGTTGTCCAGTTTCCAGAATACTTTGTGTGGATATGTCCATACTCAGAGGAGCTTGAAGTGACTCTGAATTTGTCTCTGTCCAGTTCAGACTGCATGACCTTTAAAGAGACCATAAAGCAATATCTCTTCCTTTTTCCTGTGTGCCCCAAAGGGTAATCCAGGACAAGGAGGTTTTGAAGAGACACAAGAAAAGTAGAGCCAAAGTAAGTACCAGGAAGGAAAGAGGAGAGGAGAGGAGGAAACAGAAATAGCAATGGAAATCTGTTAGGTACAGAAAAGGCCCTTTTTGACATACTCTATTTCTTATAACACTTAGCATATGTTTAGGTACAACAGTAAAAAGAGCCTTTCTGACCCCAAGAGATATTATGTTTGCATTTGCACTGTGCTCCTGCTGGGAAGATTATATTCAGCATTTAAGCTATGGCAAACTGGAACTGTTTTGTAGGAATCGTATTTAACAAAGGTGTTTTTTAAACTCTGAAACATTTTACTGCTTGTTATCACTTAGATTCATGCATTAAAAAAAGAAAAGGCAGTGTGAACATGCTGCAGGTGTGCAACAGGGTTGCCTGGGTGACTAACCCTCCCTATTTGGCTGGCTGCTTTCTGAAAGCATATTGAACACATTCTCTGCTGGTGTTTGAAGACCCCATGAGAAGCAGGAGCTGATTGAAAGATCTCAGTTATGCTGAAGTGGGTGGCCAAAGTGCTGGAATTGAACAGCTGCTATAAACCTGCTGAACTTTGTTTGTAAATTATTTTACATGCCATCTGGAACAAGAATGATGCCACAGTTTACGAAAGTTGTAGCTGAGGTTCACGTTGAGCCGTAAGTGTGAAATCTTAAGTGATTATCAGATTTTAGGGGCTTCCCTGAATGGCTTAAAGACAGATTCTTAGGTTACAGAGGTTTTAATTGAAACATGTTGCCAGTTTTTCTTTCCTTGCAAAATATTTACCTAAGTTCCATTTGGGTCTCCCATTAAATCCTTAACAGTACCCAAGAATCATGCTGTGATTGAGCCTAGGACAAAGAATCCATTAGATATGAGGTTAATTTGCTTCAATTGCAGAATGTGATACTACTGTCCCTGACAAAGTATTCCTCAGGAAACCTTCTCCATATGCATGGGTGATGTCAGATGTGACCAACCAACATATTATTTATGTTTCAGGTGTAATAAAGCTACTTCATACATGAAGCCAATTCTTGCTGAGGCAACCTAGTAGAGTTCTGCTAGGGTAACAGTGCAATGGGCTCAGGCTGTAGACTTCAGGCTGCCTCCTGCCTGCTTGGCTTGCTCTGTCTCTTATGGACTTTTTCCTTGGCAGCAGAATGGTGTTCATAGGTGCTACTGCAGCTAAACAAGTGTGGGCTGCATAAGGAGTCACAGTCATTTCTGAGAAACTTGGAGAAGTGTCTCTCCTGCATAAAGCCATAATTTTGCTGACTACAATTATGGCCTCACCTGGATCCATGAGACTGGGAATCCTTGAACTTTAAAGCCATTTCTGCTATGAGAGATATATTTTTGTCTTTTCTTAACAAATTCCTATTTAAAAGGCATAAAGTGAATGTGCTATGACAGTGATTTACTCTGTGAACAAGCAGGGATGTCACTGAAATGGTTCAACATACAGGTGCCCAAAGTACGCTGGCAGGGCATTTAATGGGAAATGTCACAGGAGAGAGGGAGAGAGATTGTAACTCAAACCTTTGCTGTTTCTGTGTTTTGTGCATGGACCTGTTGATGTGCTGACATAAACCTTTTCAGTTAGGTGCACAGAAGCTTAAGCTCCTTCTGGAAAGTTGGTAGTGAAGGCAGTGAGATGAAAGGCTCATAGATATTTGTCAGGTATAAAGCATGGATTGGCAAATGGAGTAGACAATAACAAAAATGATATGATAAACTATTGTATGTTTGTAGGAGTACTTTTTTGGTGAACTAGGTGGAAAGCTTATGTGGTTGTTAATGTGAAGCAGATGGCTATCACTGGAAAGCAGCAATAAAGAAGGCTTTCTGGTCAATTGATTTATAATGCTGAACAGGCAGTTCTCTGATACAACTCTAAATCTCATTTGTTGGCATTATGTATGAGGAATTAAATATAACTTGCCTTGCCTTGTGCTAGCTGCTTAAAATGTGGCCTCAAAATATGATGCAGTTGCTTGGATTAATGGTATTTGTACTCTGGGTGTGTGACAACTTCAATAATTTCTTATTGCAGCTTCAATGTATTAACAGCCTATGAAAGTGTTGCCTAAGTAGTATACCTGCTTTTCAGACTTAAGTTTGTACTTTCCTCCTAAAACTCAAATTTGTGTGCAGTGCTTTCTATTTTGCATGAGATGCTAAAGAGAAGACAGGAACCTTAAACCCGGAAAGGTTAAAACCAATGAAACAAGGGGTAATGACTAAGCTGAAAGAGGGTAGACTTATATTAGATTATGAAAAAATTCTTCACTATGAGGGTGGTGAGGCACTGGCACAGGTTGCCCAGAGAAGTTGTGAATGCCCCATCCCTGGAAGTGCTCAAGACCAGGTGGGATGGGGCTTTGAGCAACCTGGTCTAGTGGAACGTGTCCCTGCCCACAGGGGGATTGGAACTAGGTGAATTTTGAGGTCCCTTCCAACCCAAACAACTCTAGGATTCTATGAAACCTGGGTTTCTAAGAATAGATGACTCTCACTTGGGGACCTGCAAAACGATGTCTACTTTCTAGGTGAGTGTGTGTGTGTGTGCGTGCGTCTGCTTTCTAGCCTCCTTGGCTATCTTTTGCTTCCCCCATATGGGTTTAATTTCTAAGTATGTAATGCCATGGAGCTCATTCTGTAGCCTTCTGCTCTGTCAGGGCACTAAATAGGTCTCTCTCTTGTGTATCTAGCTGCATATTTTCACAAAATTTATAGAAACTTACTGGCTTTGAGACTTAGTCCTCTGTTAAACTTTAGTTTGTCAACAGGTTCAAAAGGTTCTGGGAGCATGGGTGGACAGACCATCTTTGTACACGTGTGCACACAGGTCATGAACTCAAAGGCTTTGCATGCATACGAACACATGTACCATGTGCTTTTTCCTCTGCATACCTGATGAAATTCCACCAGGTATGAAAATTAAATTCCACTTTAAGAAACAATTGATTTGTCTTGTTGTTTGTTGTTTTGGTTTTGTTTTTTTTTTTTCCCCACCAGGCATGTTTATTTATTTATTTTGCTTTTGTCTCATCCATCCTCACGAGTGGAATAAGAGAAGTACTGACACACTCTTACTTCTCCCATCACAAGTGGATGCTACTTTAAAAGGACCTAATGATTTTAATTAATTTTGTGGCAGAAAGTTGGACACTGATGCTGATTTGAAAGCATTCTCCAGTGGAAAAAGGATAGGCTTTATTGATAGCTAGTCAAAAGTGAAAACTTAGCTGTAATTATTTACAAATCAATTAATGGACCTTTTCTCTAACACCCTATCAGTCAAAGACTGGCTAAGAGCAGAGGAGTGCATTGATAAGTATACACCATGAAACAAAATCAATTGTCTTTTGTTATTCTGACAGAAGTGAGCTGTACATGTGGATTAACCCAGAATGCAATAGGAAAATGTCCACAGGCTGGAAGATAACCCAATTTTGTAAAATCAAGGTTGTCATAAGAATCTTTCATAACTGATAGAGAGATTAGAATTTATCTAGCATTCCTGGTGGTAAGAATCAAAACAGCTTCTGATGCAGCATTGCAATTCTTTAAGTCTAGATTAGTTTCCTCAGCCCTGGAGCTTGTTCTTAATGTCGGCTAATTTAAAGAAACTACATATGTAGAATGTATTTTGAGGTCATACTTTTATGACTGAGGTTGTATGTTCATGACTGTTACTGGCAGTTGCATTGTTAGCCATTATACAGTTCTATGTCTGTTATAGAACTATTATACAATGCACAGAAACAGTGCAAGTGTGTTTCTGATGCTATAGGAAAGCTATCAATATTCATTCTCTTGCTTTTTTTAAACAAGTCTTATTAATTGTTTCTCATGTACAAATTGTTTTGGTCAGGTTTGTTTGCTTGACTATGATGATGTGATGATATTCAGGTTGTAAACCTGTCTATAGTATGACTCTGCAAAAGGACATTGAAAAAAAACCTTAATATTTTCTCAAAATGGCCTATGTAAGAAGTCTGAAATGCTTTTGTAATTATCAGTAGAGCCCTAAAATGCTCTTTGGGTAATTTATTTAAATGTCAAAATTTAAGACTGTCAGTTTTAGCAAATACTAGTTCTTCATCTGATTGCATGATATGAAACTCTCAAGAAATTTTCAGTATACCTACATTTTTTCTCTTTGCACTCAAATCAGCAACAGCAGTGTCTTATTATTGCTTCCAGCTGTGCAGTACATATTTCACATCATTACGATTAGCATAACTTCATTCCACTTGAGCATTCCACATCAGTGCAAGCCAGCTTCAGTTTCCCAAACTGAGCCTTCCCCAAGCTGCTTTTGGGAAATCCTAGTGAAAGAGTCCACTATGCACACCCGCCCCCTTCTCTCCATTCCCCTTTTCTCTGCCCCCTGACATGTTTTGTTGGTCCTAGCTGTAACATACTTTTCTGCATTTCTGCAGGTTATTTTGTAAATCATCCAAGGAGTGTAGTAGTAGTTCTGCTTGCCTATTCAATTCATTTTTCAGCCTAAGGCAACTCTAAAGATTGCATCTACTCTGAGATATAGTGCAATCACCAAGCAGTATAAGTGAGCACTGGTGAGAGCACAAATACCTGAGAATTATTAAAATAAGCAGCAGCCCAAACCTAAAAGCAAAACCCAACCAAAAGTATTAATCAAAATGAGGATTATCAGTAACGTTTTGTGACTGAGACCAAAGGTCAGTGCAATAGCCTTTCAGTAATGTGTCGTGCAATCATGCAAAAGACCTGGTTTCTGTTCCCAGGCTTGGTCTGAACAAACTTACATGGTTTGCTTAACCTCCACAGGGAGAAAGCTTTGCATTGCTCACTGATTTCAAGGATGATGGTATGGATAGAAGCATATGCCCTTCTGTCAGATTTTGAGTCCTGAAATGGGATGATTCTTGATACAGCAACTTTCTAAGGACTTTTCATACAGCTGGAAGTATGCAATGAATGTTAGAAAGAAAGATATGGAGTCTTAGCTTTTAAAACATTTTAACACTGTAAACCCCATGATAAGGTAAAAGTATACGGAGTGAGTCTGACAGGTCCATGCTGTGAACAAACAGGATTCCCAAAGAAACCTTTTGTGCCAAAAGGTATTCTGTCTGTACCTATAGAGATGCTTAATTTTTTTGAGCTACTAGAAAGAAAGAACTTTCAATGCAAAAAAAAGTATATTAAAAGAACAAAAGTTAAGGGAGCTGTGGTTGCCATGGTAACCATAGCTCTGATATTAATTAGTATGTCAGTGGGTTTTAGCTGCTGACCTCTTAATGTTTGCCTCTACTTACTTGAAGTAATAACTTTGAAATTCTATGTTCTTTGTTTCTACTTTATTCCATATTTATTTATCTCTGGTAGCTTTGTCCCTACCCTCACAGAGTTTTTTAAAGAGATGTTTTTGCTTCTTTTCCCAACATGCTCCTCTCTCCTCAAGTAGGGGCAGATGAGGAATTGTAGAACTGAAGTCAACTTCCTAGCACCTACCCCATAATAAATTCTGTCTAAGAAAATTGTCTTGTCTGCGAGAAACCAAACTCTTCATTTAAACTTATTATACTTCTTATATATCAAAATGACGCAGTGATGTGGCAGTGATGTAGAAAAGTAGTAACATGAGAAAAATACAATAGCTTGTTTCCAGTGCATTTCACACAAACTATTTTTTTAAATATCAAAAGAATTTTACATATGTTTTCTGACATATGTCATAACCTTGGCATTGGCTCAGGAGCACATCAACATTAGTTGGGATAGTGAAATGCTTTGTGTGAAATGATTGTGAAATGTTTCTGTGAAATGCTTTCTCCTTATGATTTCGCTCATGGCCATGGACTGACATACCTTTTTAAAGCTTTTTAGAGTATGTTTTCTAGGTAAGAACCAATTTTCTTCCAGGAAAATTTGACAAATAATGTAAAAACAAGGTGAGTAGAGGAAAAGAAGGTGAAAGTACGTAGTTAGCTTCAGATCAGTGCTTGCCGCTGTCTCGAACTATTCTTTTATTTACTTTTGGGAGAGGAACATTTGGAAATAGCACAGCAGCAGTAATCAGCAGTGACTACCTTGTATAGTAGAATTTTCCTTAGAGGTGTACATGTTCTAGGTGATTTACTTCTTGCAGCTTAAAAACATGTTATTCTTCAAATATTTAATCATCTTTGCCTATTGGTCCATGGCAAATATTGTGGAAAACAACCTTGTGTCTGCAAAATAGTTCTTTGAAGTATGTCTTCAAGTTTTTATACTTAAATATTGAACTGCTTTCTGGTGATTTCTAAACCACAAAACATTGTGAAGGGTGCTCTTACTGGATGCTTTAGGTATTAGATGTAGCTGTTGTTTCTGAAGTCCAAACTTAAAATCCTAAGTGAAGAAAGACTCGTACCACAAGTTTTAACTGAGGTTAAAATAACTCTGAAATAAATGGTATAAATAGTTAAGAAAGATTCCCACTAAAAGCAATTTCAAAGTACTAAAAGGCAGTTCCGGATCACATGTATGAAACAGAGTGCTATTTTGGTAAGTGCAAAAGCCTTCTGAAACAAATCTTACTTACTGATGATTTTATTTAAATGTTTTGATTTAAATCTCTTTTGTGATTAAGATTTTCTATTTGCACTGCCCTTGTACAGTATCATAGAACAACCCAAGTTGGAAGGGACCTTGAAAGATCACCTGGCGCAGAGTTGTGTGGGAAAGGAAGAGTAGATGAGATTATCTAGCACCCTGTCCACTTGCATCTTGAAAACCTCCAGGGATGGGGACACCATGTCCCTGTCAAGGTTGTGACAGTAATGATTCTTTTTACTGTAAAAACATATTTCTTACATCTAGGAGCAATACACTGTGCGAAAGCTAATGTTAAACTTGGAAAGAGGGGATTACATGACCTTTGTGTGTATGATAGAGAGACGGAGGAATTTTAGTGGAAGTAGATGGATGAATTTGAGCAAAATTTTAAGGAGGTTTTATTGTTTTTTGAATGATGAATTGAAGATCAATTCCAAATCTAGCTTTGTTCCTTCAGAAATGGTTGGACAGAGATAATTTTGCCTTGGCTTCACTCTTTCTGAAAATTAGTTCTTAAATTTTCAACCCAAA
Organism: Micropsitta finschii; assembly: GCA_034783455.1. NCBI lineage: Eukaryota > Metazoa > Chordata > Aves > Psittaciformes > Psittacidae > Micropsitta > Micropsitta finschii. Next base: position 24,915 of record JAVHNF010057617.1, read on the forward strand.
GCATTACATAATTAGTTGGACATCAAAGTTATGTGTATATTGGGCATATTTAGATTTGCCTCAGATCTGTATCCTCCTGGTGCATCAAGATAAGCAGCCTAATATCACAGCACATCATGACAACATGAAACACAAGTTGACCAGATGGTTCTCTGTGGCTGCAAGAAGTACATTTGGCATCTGCAAAAGCACAGTCACTTACCCCAGCGTTTTCCCCAAATTGCTAAGAGAGTATAAAACGTCCAAAAATCTCTAAAAAGCTTCTCTGACAACAGGTATCTTGCTCCGTATCTGAGCACCTAATTAAAATATTTTGATATCCAAATTTGCAGATAAATTCAACATTTTTACATTTTGGATAATTCTGATACAGAGAATACTGGGAATTCAGACACAGTTATTGATCAGTTTAGCTTGCTGTTCATGTAGCAAGCCACCTGTTGAAAGACCGTAGTTTTGTGGGTTTAGATCTGTACTTGCTCAAACCCCTTGATTTGTCAAAAACTTTAAATATTTTTATAAACAATGGTATTTTCTCATGGAATGCCCTAGAGTTCCAGTATGTTGCTTTAACAGCCCAAGGAAGAAATATTGCTGGCAACAGATCAAGAAATAGAAATGTATACTTGCATCTTAAATTCCATACAAGTACAAACTGGTTGTAGGTGATGCAACACCTTAATTTTTCTAATAAATGAAGAAGGAAAAATGTTAACTATTATACAGCTAAAAAAAGTGAAACACATGATTAAGAATAGCTTGTTTTTTACAAAATATCTTTGAAATGGTATTGTTTAACATCTCAATATTCACTTAAAAGCTAGTCCAGCATAAGGACTTCCAACATAAAGAAACCAAGTCTTTTTTTCTCCCCTCCAAAAAAATTCCTAATTGTGTGTGTGTTCTATGCATTCTATGCTACTGGTGATATAAAAACTGGTTTGCTTCAGCTGAAATCCATTTGGACAATGTAAATTCTAAATCCTAACTTCATTTTGATTGCTCAGCCTTGCTTAGTAAGAGAGACAATGATACACATGTGGGAGATGGGAACAGAACACAAGTTTCTGGAGTTAAAAAAAAAAGGTGGGGGAACAAAAATACTATGGGAAGAAAAACAAGAGTAGAAAGTAAAGGCAATGTAGAAAATAAACCAGCAGGAAAGGAGCATCAAGGAGTAAAGAAAAGGGAAAAACTTAAATTTAAAAGTTCTGATACAGTATGATATAGGCTGCACTACCTCTGGTATTTGTGGTAAAAATGTTTCTGTTGTACAATCTTGTGAACTCTCGTGTTTCAAAAAGTTGAATTGAAAAAAAGTAGAACAGATAATAATCTTTGAGTTTAGCAAAGCGTTACAAGCTTAAAACAGAGTTTAAGGATTACAGATCCTCAAACTTGCTGAGCTCTATATATAAACATCACAGAGTTTGTATAGCAGTCACCGTTGTCAATATTATAGGTTTGTTTGTTTATTGTTGGCTTAAACTTTAGGGAGCAACCTCATCAAGCAAGGGTGTTTTGTTTTTACTGTCATTCATTGTACCCTTTTATGGATGTAAGGATGCTGGCAGACCTCTGTGCAGTTAGTGCAGTGGTGGTATTTGATGTGTAGGATTATTCCATCTTTTTGCACTGTCAAAATATAGGAAGGCAAACATGACAAAGTTTCCCTATGACTATGTAATATGTTTTCACCCCACAAGACAAATATGAACAGGTGGAAGGACATGAATTTCAAAATAACAGAAATTAAGAAGCCAGCCCAGTTCTGGTACCCATAACCATGGCTGTGGGTACACAAACAAATTACTGCGGGGTGAGTTCATTGTAAATTCATAGCGTTGGTTACTGCCTCAGTACACGCTTTTGACCTATGCTTAATGTGAAGTAATGTGAGGTAGTTCCCATGCACCAAAAGTGCATATCTGGGCAATTCCCAAGAGTACCTGTTGGTCTATGTATTCATATGCTCCTCTACCTTGAGCATGTACTCTTATCATGGCAGACAGCATAATGAACCTGCAATCCTAATATGTTGCATGAAAAGATAAATTTCAAACCTGATCTTTTTAACCTGATAAAGACCTAGGTCTGTCATGATTGCACTGTTTTACTTAAAAAAAAGAAATAATTGGGAATCAACACTAAATTTCAAATGCAAAGTAGACAGTAAGGTTGGTTGGTGTATAGTCAACTGTCAAAAACTGGTTAAGCTGGCTTTTGTAGAGCTCTTTGTGCTCAGAAGTAACTTTGTAGACATAAATTAAAGCATGCAAATACCTGCTTGATCTAAGGCTGCAGTAGGCAATTAGGTATCTTCTCTGGAAAAAGTAGTCTCTAACTATTTCCTTGAGGAGAGGAATTAAAGAAGGAGAGAGTTTTAGAAAGTAAGCAGTTAATGTTTTATATTATGACATTGTGCCAATGCAAGGAATTTTATGATCAATCCCTGCCTTCAGAAAATTGATTCGCATTGACAGCTGGACCTGCACGAGGGACATGATCAGGAGATCGCGTTTCATCCCTGGGCAAGTAGGTAATGTTGCCTCACGACTGTCAGAGTTTTCTGTCCTTTCAACAGTTTTCCAAGAGGTTCCTAGGGAAGAACAAAGATATATGGTAGTGTGATCAAATTACATAAAGCGAACAAAAAATGTCTTAAATGCAATTTTTGTAAGTTTTTGACAAATGTCATTATTTAAATATAAAGGCATGAAGGAATAAATTTTCAAAGCATTGCCTGGAGGATTGAGCGTATTTCTTTCTTTGTACTGAGAGACTTTGTCCTGTATTTGAAAGAGCTCAGTAGATGATATCTGAGGGCTTGTGAGTTCAGAAAGCTTTGCTTTAGGAGGTCCAGAATGAACCTTAAAGGCTGTGCATAGCCCTCAAAGCCTGGCCTATGTATTCACTTTCCTTGTTATTCCAAGGTGAGTAGAATGTTATTTGCTCTCAGGCTTTTCATTAATGTTGAAGGGAAATCACGAGAACAATCAGCTCTCATGATGGTTTGAATTTCTTTCTGTAGCAATTCATGTAAATAGGTGTGCATATGCAAGCTAGACTTAGCTTTAGGGTTGCTGTTAAATTGCCAGTGTATATGCCAGCTGCATGAAAACCGGACAGCTCAGGCTTATGTGCAGCACATTTAGCTTTTAGTTGTAGGAGTTAACATTTAGAAATGCCACTTATTCTTTCGGGAAGTAAGGGCTAGATGCCAAGTAGATGAACTATGTGTTTGGATTGGGGGGTGGAGGGTGGGATTTGTGGAAACCATAGAAAACCTATCCACTTTATTTCTTGTCAGCTGTTTTCACCTCAGGATTGCTCTTAAATTATTATGCAAACAACTTAGCAATGTCTTTTAGCCAGCTGTGTTAGCCATTCTCTTTGAAGCAGGTGTGCCATGCAAGTCTTTCAGCACTTTTCAGACATCAGCAAGCTCTCTTGGTGTGCCTTTGACTGATTAGGAGTGGTTTGCTACTGCCTCTTTTCATTCTGTTTAGAGCAGAGCTACTATAACACAGGTCCTTTTTCTTTGCTAAGACAGGAATACAAAATAAGCTAAGCCCTGTTCACCTGAATATGGGGGGCCACAATAAAGCAGGATATTTCTTCACCCAACATACCAAATGCAAGAGCTGCTTGCAAATTCTTAAAGAGATCAAGGGCTTCCCAGGTGAATGTTATTTGGTATTAAGGAATCTCTGGTGAGTGGCCATGGCTGATGAGATAAAAGCTTCAGCTTTATTTGATCACTGTTAGCTACGAGTGAATGACCTCAGACATCCTGTATAATGTGGTTACCCAGCTATGAGTCTGGCTGAGCTGGCTGCATACCTATTCTGCTTACTGGTGCCCAGTGCAATGAACTGTGCTGATTTTGTTGCATTTTTGGCTGGCAGTGGAAGAAGTGACAAGTCCAGCTTTCGAAACACAGTTCCTAATGGCAAGAATGCTTTGTTCATGGTGACAACTGGGGGTGCTAGGGCATTGCATCCAAGGAACCAGTAGCCTGGGAATGACAGATTTCTGTTAAGCACTGAGGCAGGCACTGCTGTTACTTGGACAGCTGGGCTGCTGTAAATCACAGTGCCTGGGTTACAAAGTCAGTGGTAGCTGGGACATAAGGAAATCTTGGCCATATGTCTTTTCCACCAGTAGAGCCACAAGGTACTGCTGGTATGATGCAAACAAGCCCTTATCTGTAGGTAGATGTTCACAGTGCATATACTGTGTGGAAAAACTATCGAAATGAGGTGGTGAAAAACACCTATTGCTTGCACAAAATGAACATTTTAAGCAGTCAGGGTCATTTGTACCTGTTTACCATGAAGATCTGGCTGTGGAAGTGTAAATTTCACTGCCTTTTAAGGAAAGAAGAGAAGATTTGTTCCCCCCCATCACATTTATACATTTAAGCTATTTTAAAGGCCATGTGTATGTGTGGAATTACATAGGCCAGTAATAAGCCTAAAACCTAAGCTAGGGATAGGAAATGGATCTGATGCAGCAGGCTGTGGGGGAAGTGGAAGTCAGTATTGCTCACGAAGCTTGAGAGCAGGGCTGCTGCTGGAGAGTTCGGGAAGGTGACAGAGCATGAAAAGGGAGGAGAAGGCAGGGGCCCCTCCCTGAGAGTGTTACACAGGAGGGGAAGATCAGTGTGGAGACAAGACAGAGGCCTGCAGCAGTTGGGAGGAGGAAGGAACCTTGTGAAAGCTGGAAGGAAGGAAAGCAGCAAAACAGGGGATACAAAAGGAAAAAAGGTGTCTTGAAAAGGGTTGCAAGTGGGCCAAAATGATTCTGAAATAACCAAAATTGACTTGTAAG